>VZTF01017492.1:1461026-1502033 GCA_013397755.1 Cnemophilus loriae | reverse complement strand
TCCTACCCTCCAACAGATCAACATTTGCACCTAACTTGGTGTCTCAATCCCCTCATCCAGATCATCAATGTACATACTAAACTGGCCCAAACACTGGTCCCTGGGGAACACCACAAGTGACGGATCACCTGCTGGATGCAGCACCATTCACCACCACTCCCTGAGCCCTGCCATCCAGCCAATTTTTAACCCAGTGAACAGTGTACCAGGCCAAGGTATGAGCAGCCAGTTTCTCAAGGGAATGCTGTAGGAAATGGTGTCTAAGGATTTACTAAATTCCAGGTAGACTATATTCACAGCTTTCCCCTCATCCACTAAGTGGGGTCACCTCACTGTAAACTTAAATCAAGTTGGTCAAGCAGGACCCACCTTTCATAAACCTGCTCTAGCTGGGCCTGATTTCCCAGTTGTCCTGTATGTACCCTGTGATGGCACTCATGACAATCTGCTCTATAACCTTCTCTAGGACCAAAGTCAGACTTACAGGCCTGTAGTTCCCTGGATCCTCCTTCCTTCCGTTCTTGTAGATAGGTTTCACATTTGATATTTGGGACCTCCTGAGTTAGCCAGGACTGCTGGTAAATGATGGAAGGTGCATTGGTGAGCACTTCTGCCAGCTCCCTCGGTACCCTGGGGTGGATCCCATCCAGCCCTGTAAGCTTGTGTGTATCTAAATTGTGCTGCAGGTTGCTGACCAATTCCCCTTAGATCATGGGGGCTTCATTCTGTTCCCTATCCCTGTCTTCCAGCTCAGGGCACTGGGTATCCCAATAACCACTGGTTGTACTAAAGACTGAGGCAAAGAAGGCATTAAGTGCCTCAGCATTTTCCTCATCCTTTGTCACTATGTTCCCCCCACATCTAATAAAAGATGCAGATTCTCCTTAGCCCTCCTGTTGTTGATGATATATTTATGCAAACATTTTTTATTGTCTTTTACTGCAATAGCCAGATCAAGTTCTAGCTGGGCTTTGGTCCTTCTAATTTCTCCCTGTATAACCTCATAACATTTTTGCAGTCCTCCTGAGTTGCCTGCCCCTTCTTCCAAAGGTCATAAACACTCTTTTCATCCCCAACTTCCAGCCAAAGCTCTCTGTTCAGCCAAGCTAGTCTTCTTCCCCGCTGGCTCATCTTTCAGCACACTGGGACAGCCTACCCCTGTGCCTTTAGGATTTCCTTCTCCAAGAATGTCCAGCCTTCCTGGACCCCTTTGCCCTTCAGGACTGACTACCATGGGACTCTGTCAACCAGTCTCCTAGACAGGCCAAAGTCTGCCTTTCAAAAACCCAGTGCCTTATTGGCTTTTACACTGATTCTTATCCATAATCACTCAACCTTATTGTCAACATCAGTAAGCTTCAGAAAATCAAAACATGCCCTAACATACAGTGGTACCCCACTGGCTCTTCTTCCTTGCCTATTCCTTCTGATCTGTGTCCTCATATATGAGAATCCAGTTTGCTCCCAAGTCTGAGAAGATGGTGTAGGGTGCTGGTGCCCATTTGGCAAGACAACGTTTTTGTTTTATAGTTTTGTTTCTTCGTTATACCTTTTTTTTCCCTTTTTCACTTGCTGCATTTAAGTCACAGCTTGTTAGGAAGGGAAGGCTTCAGTTTCTCACGAAGTAGAGACTGTTCAGTCAAAGCCCAACTTTAAAAATACATTTTCTAAATATGCACTATTCACTGTTGTCCCCAGTCATTTGATTGGCAGAAATAAGAACTGCTAAAGCAGATCTTGTCAGTCATTCTTAAGCCTTCCTTAATATGGAAACAATCACTTGCATTTACAACCATTTTTTGCAAGGGGCACAGTGGGCTTAACAAAATGCACACAGCTGCAGTCGCAACCTCTTTTTATTTTCCGGTAAAAAATTTTTTGTGAGGATTGCAGATGTGCATGGGCAAGATAAGAGACCCTTCCCTGTGACACCTGAAAACCCATCCTGGCCTATATTCCATCATTTTCTGGAAACGCTCTGCATGTATGCACACTGGCCCAGCTCTGAGTGTCTGTCTCATGAGATCCAAAGGACGAGGGTGTGCTCTTGTGCCGGGGAGGCACTGCACGTGCAGCACCCTGAGACCGCGGGATGTGAAAGGTGCCCACATTTGCTCTGTTACAGGTCACTTTGGCTCTGTGGCCCAACATGCAGGAGATTTTGCTCTTTGCTATTTCCAGCTTTTTGTTGTGCTGAGCTTTTTTCTTCAGGAATTCCAGCAGTGGATTAGGGTTTATTCATACATGGTCATCACTTGCACATTATGACACAACCCCTATGTCATGCAACACCTGCTCATTTCAGGCTCATCTTTCAGAAGTGGTGAATATCCGTGGCACTGCCTGTACTCCAACAGACACAGAGACACTCAGCAACTTTAAAAGAAGAACAAGGAGACCTGACACTGAGGTCCCAAATTATGTTTAGAAAATGGTTCCAGAACAACCAAAACATTTATTTTTCCATCAAAAGACCTCCTAAGGAAGAATTAAACTGGTAGTGCTCTATGGTAAATTTAGCTACAGTGTTTCTGGGACAAGATGTCCGTAGAACAAGCATCCCTCATTTACCACCAGAACATCTCAATTCTGACCTGAAACACAAATTTGGTGCCACGTGTAGCAATGTGTTTGCGGTCTGTTGCAAATGCCAGCCAGCAAGGGAATTGTTGGTTTAAGGCGCACAAGTAGAAAGCACAGCTTTTAAAAGTTCAGCTTCATTTTGCTTTGCTGGGAAACGAAATAATTATTCTATTTATTTTGCTTCCAAGATGGGAATATTTCTCACCTCACTGAGAGGGAAAAAAATCACACCCAGTATGGTTAAGGTGCACCCCCTTTTACAGAGCAATGTGACAATCTTGCAACTTGAACACAATTTTTTTTCTTTAGCTGCTGCCTTCTGGGTCTTTTTCTCTTTAATGTGGTTTATTCTTGAGAGATGCCTCATGCATGAGCATCTTGGATTTTTTCCTACAAAATAGCAGAGCTCCTAAATAAAAGGAATGGGTAGGGCAGAAGTGAAGCTTATTTCAAACATGGCTTTAGAGGAGCTGATTTTGCTGCCATGTGGAGGCAAATATTTGGCCATGGAGGAAGAACATCTTAAAATGAGCTATGCTCCAGGAGTGAGCAGATCAGTCCTTCCTAGAGGCCTGTGGTAATTTGTTTCTTGGACGATGTGAGCTGATTCCACTGAGGCTGCTGATTTTGTTTGTTTGCTTTTGCAGTGAACATGCTGCAGTTGAGATCACCTTTTCCAAAGCTCAGATGCACCTTCCGGAAAGCCAGGGCCCAGAGGAGCATTCTGATATTTGCGTCCCATGATCAAGGGCAGGGCTTTGGGAGAAAAACTGGAGCACAGCAGATGTTCAGACCAGGAATGCACACAGCACTGCTCCTTTTTGACCCACTGTGTGACCCTTTTAGGGACGCTCCTTTGTTTTTCAGCTACTGGATGCTATGACACAAATTTCTGGACATGTAATTCCTTTCCCGTGACCAAAAGTCCTGCGAAAGGGGAGCCATTTGGGACAACTCCTGCACAAGTTTCCCCCCACCCCTCCCCAGCTCCAGTGACAGCAACCTGTGTCCTCACACTACTTCTTGGCCTCAGCGCCCTCACAGTAAGGTGATCCACAAAGTGCATTAAAAGGCGTTTTCTAAGCCAAGGATTTTCCCCCAGCAGGTTGCAGAAAGGCCCATCTGCTTCTCTCCGGGCTGGTGTTGCCTCCACCCAGCCTCCACAGCTGGGTGCAGCTTTTGCTCTGACCACAGTGATGCTGGTCACAGGGGAGGAAACCCAGCTCTAGGTAGAGATACACAGAAAAAAAGTTGCATTACACATAAGTCCTAAAACTTCTCTGACCTTACAAGGACTCCAAGGCACAAAGAGGGGTTGTGGCTCCCAGGGGGTGGTGGGAGCTCAGTCGAGGTGCAGCCTGTTTCCTTCCCATAACAGTGAGGGGAGCATGGCTCAGCTGGAGGCAGTGGGGCCAACACACCGCCCGAGCGGCCGTACCGGGCACGCAGTGGGTGAGTTAAGGACATACTTTCAGCCTTAATTCTGAGTTTCCTAGGTTTTGTCAGTTTAAGCCAGATTCCTAATGTTATTTTAATGCAGTTGTTTTGTGTGTGAATAATATGCTTTCTATGCCAAACCACAAGCCCTGGAACTAATATCTCATAAAAATGCCTAGAGTCCAAAGCTAATAGCTGTAATTCAGCTGATCGAGCGATGCCTAAAAAGTTACGGATTAATGCTATTCCCCAAGGGGAAGTAAAATTAAACTCGACTTCTGAGGGGCTGGGTGCTATTTTGCACAATATCTTAGCCTGGGCTGGGGGATGCAGCTTGCTGCAGACCCTGGGCACTCCATGGCAGAGCTCAGTGCCCCGTGGGTAGAGGTTGGGGGTGGGGGGTGAGGGATTTTCATCATTTTTTCCCTTAAAAAAGCTCCCACCCTTCCAGCAACACCCCGCCCAGTGATGGGTCACTACAGCTCATCCTCGCACAGCCCTGCTGCTGTGGGCAGTGATGCAGATGACGCCAAAAACGGGCGGGGGGGGCCGGTCCCTCACTCCCAGGCTGGTGGTGGCTGGATGATGGCAGCCGAAGTGACATCAGGTGCTGCGTCTGCCAGGCACAGTGGGCAGGAGCTGGTGCTGGCCCCAGCAAGGGGGCAGGTGCCCCTTCCCCGCCCAAAGCGTTTGGATGAGGCAAGAGTGACTTGCAGTGAGCAGAGAGGGGACACGGAGGGGCAAGGCTGTCCCTCCGCGCTCTTTCCAGGCAGGGAAGTCGTGCCACAGGATGTCAGTGCAGCCTGTGGGAACGCCGTGCCTCCCAAAAGAAACGACCGTCTCCTCTCCAGAGCACACAGGAAGCTCTCTTTCCCAGAATATCTTATTTAGGAAACTTGCATCACAGCAGCAAAGCAGAATGCTTATTTGGGAATAAGAAAATGAGATGTGGCCCCAAGTCAGTGCTTGCCTGTAGGCTCCGTAGCAGAAAGTTTGAGGAGGCACCAGAGGCAGCTGCTGGCTCGCGGTACCGAAGGCAGAGCCGGGTGGGCTGGAGGCCCGGGCAGCTGGTGTTGGCTGCCTGTGCCGGGTGCTCCAGTACTGGCTGCGGAGCTGTGAGCTATCGGGGTTTTCCTGTTACAGCACAAAGGGATCAGCTAGATTAGCTTCCGCAGAGGTGAGAAGGAAATGTGTCATGTTGACTGTTTATTTTCCTCTAATTGGATTCAGACCCTCTTTCTGAATTAATCTTGGTTTACTCCAGCTCTTGTGGTTTTTCATGGCTGTGAATGCAGAGGAGCTGTTCCAGGGATGGGCAAGTGATTCTCGGCTTCAGTGGGGAAAGCAAAGGGATCACGCTGTGGTCACTAGAGGCAGGCAGCCTGCAAACAGCACGGCTGTTTGAGGAAGCTCTCATGGTCACATCCCAGATGAGGCTTCGTGGTCATGGACAGCTTCTGGCAGCACGAGGTAAAAGCCGCTCTTCGAGCAGGGAACTCTAAGCTTTTCAGTCTTTCAGACATGACATCTACAGCTGCTCTGGGTAAGCTGCAGCAGCACAACACTGTGAGCTGGGGGCAGGGCAATCCTGCCCATAAGAAAGCAGCATATGCTGGTCCCCTTCAACGGGGAGAGCTGCGCTGTCAGCGAATCTTCTGCACTTCATCATCCTTCTCTAGCTGGTGTGGAACACTGCAGGAAAATTATCTTGGTCTGCTGTTTTTCTTGGCCTGCTCACTCAGAAACACGGAAAGTACCTGCAGCAGGGGTGGCTTCTCAAGTTCGTCCTTTAAATCTCTGGAAACAAAATGAGCTCAGATGGAAAAGAAAGAAGAAAGAGCATAGTTTAAGAATCCTAGGTCTGGGTGGCTGCAAACTGCTAATCGACCTCTCTGTGTTAATCCCTCTAAACCAGCAAATGCTTTTCACTTCTGTGTCCCTTGCACTATGGAAACTTTTGACATCTCTGTCCCGGCCAATGCGATTTGAATCCCTGCCTCTGAGTCACATGGGTATCAAAACTCTCAGACCAGCTGGACTAAGTAATGCTCTCTTGATGAGCACAGCAGAAACCAGACATAAATCATTAAGTCAATGACATTTTTGGGGGATCTAAATTATGCCTGCATGTGCATATGCGTTACAGAGTCAAGGCTTGATTTTGAAATTCTTCCACTTGTTTCTTGTTCTTACAGGTGCAAATGAATGCTACATCAGGAAGACACATTTCTCTGGAGAGCATGTGCTCCTGCAGTTTCCAAAGATGTCTTGTATCTACAAATGTCTCTTCTTGCACACGAACCTGTGACTTGTCTGAGAGAGTTTCATTGTCTTATTGGAATTTGACATTAAAATTATCTTTTATTGTTCTTTTGGTTATGTTTCTCTCTGCGACAGATTGTTGTATTTTCTGTTGGCTTTGATATTCTTTAATTGATTCCTGAAGGATCAAATCCAGATGCTGGGTACATTCTCTGTTTGAGGTGGGCACTGGAATACTTTGGTTTACAGATTGTCATCATTTTCAATGGTACCTTTTGCCTTGATCATTTGCTCTTGCACAACTCATTTGTTTTAGTACTTTTAGAGCCCATGGGAGGTGCTAAATAAACACTTCAAACTATAAAAAAAAGTTGCTGGCCAACTGTGAGGTGGTAAAATTAAGTAAAATACCCAGCATCACACAGATAAGCAGAGCAACTGTTTTTCTCTTCCTATGTTGTCCTGACTCATTTACAGCATATCAGATCAGGCTTTGACCTCCTGCCTACCTGCAGAGTTTCCTACAGCAGTATCCATCCTGACTGAAAAAAAAAAAAAGAAGAAGAAGAAAAAAGCCAAAATAAAACCAGTATGATCAACTAATTTGAAGGAACTTTTTTTTTTTTTTTTTTTTTTTTTTTTGATATGGACAATACTGTCTTTGCTTATCTTCGGTTTTGGAGTGCCTAAGCCATCTTAGAAAATTTAGCCTGAATCAGACATGTAGAATTTTCCTAGCAGGGAATATTCCAATCTACAAAATGAAAATTAGGTTAAAGGAAAATAGCTGAAAACAGAGACTGCTGCTAGAAAATGACACAACATGGACATTGGGAGACACTGTAATACAGGAATCCCTGCATCTACTGAAGTTTGCCACCTCTACAGCAGAGATGCTTTGCTTCCACAAAGCAGTGCTTTTAGGGACAGAAGCAAAAGAGAGCATTATTTCTAAGGGAAATCACAGGTACAATAGGAGAGCTGGTGATGAAGGCATCCCTTTCCCATTGCAGTACCCAAACAGCACAGTGGGAATGATTTGATAACAGAAGCAAGGACAGAATGGGCTTTAAGGGTCACCCAGTGAAAAAACTGGTAGGGGGAACCAACAGGCTGCCAGTCCCTCTCTTGCTGTCCTGCTAGGAGGAAACATTAGTGAGAACAGGCTATTCCTCTGCAGACTGAAAGTAAAGGTAAATTAATTACTTGATCCAGAGCTGTATAGAAGCAGCAAGATGACTTTTGGAAATGCAGAAAGACTCATCCGTCTGTTGCCTTCTTAGCAAGATGAAAACTGAAGGACACTGTACAAGCTGAGAGAAAACCCCAACACTCCCTAGCACAAAATTCAGTTAAATCTCTGCCCTCAGCAGCTTCCAAATCACATAAACATCAGGAATACTGGAGGGCTGGGGCACTGGGCCTTAAGAGACCAGGGCAGAAAACAACGTTGTCTCCTTGCAAGAGAAGTTATAAATAGTATTTAGCATCTTCAAGCAGGCAAGTTCATAAGTGAGCCTGCCTGACTGTGAACTGGCTTCTTCGACAACTTAGTATTCAGGAGAGGGAAGAATTGCCATAGCAACATTCCCATCTTCTGACATGTATCATGCAGATCATGTAGTCAAGGCAGCGCAGCACCCTCTCACACATGTGCTCTGTGAACTTTTGTGTTCCTGACAATATCAAAGAGAGAACTGTGTCTCATGATTGACACACTTGCCTGTGTGTCTTTATGATTCCTTAAAAAATATATGGAAATGCTTCCCTTCCCCCATCCTCCTCCTTTGAACTGTTTTCTCTTTTCCATCCCACTGAAATGATGAGAACAGCTCCTGCCCCAGATCTGTAGATATATGTTCCTGACAGTAGTCCTACGCTATGCAAATGTGTAAACTGCAAAATGTAGAGGGCTTTAAAAAATTAAGTATATCCAGCAGAATCTAAATCCTGAGGGCTGAAAGGAACTAGAAATCTTTCAGTACCTGCATAATTAATGCTCTATTAAACAAAGCCTTACATCTTTTTCTTTTCGGGGTTTTTATTTATTTATTTTTTGCTTTGAGTTAGCCTCAAATCTCCAGACACACACATCAACCATTCCTATGGCACATGCCAGTATAAATGCCACCCTGTGTGGGAGCTGAGTTCACAAGCAGAGCAAAATACTTGTTTGCAGCCAGGGTCTGGCTAACCCCTGGGATGGCTTGGGCTATGTGGACTTCCCACTGTAGGAAAAGCACCGCACATCACACAGGGCTAAGCTGTGGGCCACTACAAATGGGATGCTGAACACTGTGCAGTGACACGATGTCTGTAACTCTGACAGCAGTGACAGCCAGGTACTTGACTTTACAAGTGCTCTTGATTTAATTGTATGATAGGTCCACCCAGTGGACCTCTTTCTAAGCTTACTGCCTAGTCAGTATTGTGGCTCCTTTCAAAAACTCTGTAATGCTAGAAAGAACTGGAATATAATTATATCACTGTATTTATGTGTGTCTCTAACTATGGCTATCCCAGCAGTGGTTCTGACATTAAAAATACCACAATATACTGTCACGTGCTTTCATACTTTCTCCTCAGACCTGGGATTTTACACATGGTGCTGTCCTTGGCAGGATGCCTAGTGCACCATTTCTGCATAAGGGTTGGCCTCAGTAACTCCCTTCACCAACGAATAGGCTCAAAATCCTGCATAACTCTAAGGCCTCAGCAGAAAGAGACCAAAAACCACTTTGACTGAGTGCTCTCTCTGGACTGTATGCACCTAGCTGTGGGCTACACCTGAGTGAGGTAATTTTTCTAACCAGGCTGGTTTATCCTCTCTTGGCTGCCTTCTTACACAACTCCCCAGAGTTGCCTAATAAGTGTTCACTGCAAAATATTCCCGTTGGATGGCAAAAGCGCCCATTGTCTGTGCCAAGGGGACTCCTTTGTACAACAGTCTGCTGGAGGCAGGTAACCTTTGGATGGTAACAGCTTCTTCTATCTTTCCTCCACCCACATTCTTGTCTTCTCCACCACTTTTCCCCAGTGTTTAGGGTTACTGTACAAAGCTTTGGTACCTTACCTGGTAGCAAAGGAACCAGGACCTCATCATACCCCAGGCACGGTGAATGTAATTATGTTGTGGTCAGTATTGCTTAATGGTTCAGCTAGGATTACACCTCCAGAGAGCTCCTGAGCTTCACCCATGTTTGAAAGCCCTCTCTGCCTTGGTGTACTCCACAGCTGCCCGTCCCAAGAAAAAAAGATTCAAGAAATGCCCTCTTTATAACTTGTTCCATGGTAACTCTTGGCCAGCATACGCACAGGTAGTTGAGGTCCTCTATTATCATAATTTTTGCTGCCTCGCTAAGTATTGTGTGACTAATTGCCTGTTCCTACTCTATGACTAATAGCACTCCTGTTAAGCCACCTCTTGAGAGCATGGTTTTGCAGCTTAATACCAGTCACAGAAGAGGGGTGACCTCCCTCTCTTTTATCCCATTACATCTGTCAGGTGTAAACTTCGGAGCCAAACTGAGAACCATTATTATATAAGTTCAATTTATTTTATTTTACATAATAAATAAGCTAAGACAATTATATGTAAACAGCTAGCCAGGCACTATTCTGCCTGCAGAATTAAACATCCAGAAATGCAGGAACTGCACAGTCCTGCAGCCACAGACTGTCCCTGTTGCTACAGGCAGGATGGCCAGCAGCTGACCAGCCTTATTCCCAGGAGAAAAGTAGGAACACAAGGGGCTGTCAGTTTGGAGTTATGGTGGCATTACTGCCCATGTCAAGAATGATGACTTTCACAGTGCCTGATTTCTTTCCATACTAAGTAAGTAACTGCCATTTAACATCCGACTGTCATCATTTGTTCCTGCAGAAGATCCTGTGTATATACATATGTGTATATATATGTGTCCATGTGTGTGTTTAACTTCTGTCTACACAGTACACATACAGAGGGGACTATCTGCATGTTAGAAAGCAAAGAGATGTTTTGTCCTAGAACTGACTGCAGTACAGCAGCCTCTACATTTAGAATGCACACTGCCGAGACACTTCTCCAGCCTAATGGTGGATGTTTACTTTTTAATACACAAGCTATATATAAAATGCTGAACTTGAACACCATGGCTAGTTATGATATTAATAACACGAAAAAGATGCTATTTCATTTCTGTCTCACTTTACACAACTCTAAGGAACAGCAGATACTTCTCCGGTGGGCCACAAAGTCTATGGCCTACCTTTCAAATTTCTGTACTGGCATTTATTGTGATGAGGTTCAAATCCCTTTACAGCTGTGGTCTGAAGAACAAAAGGGCACTTAAGGGAATAAGACTACAACTTGCCCTTCTGGGTTACATTAAAACCCATTGATTTCCATGTGTTTCTTGAACAAAACAGAGTGCATTTTTGATAAAAATAAAATTGCTCATTTTGGAGAGTATATGCTAAATATATTTCATATTTGTGGTCTGAAAATTGGGCAGTTCTGTTCTTCCTAGTTACTTAAATAATAAAAGCAAGAGGAAGTAGCTATGCTCAAAATGCCTATTTTCACTCTAAGCCCAAACCCCTCTCACTACATCTTTAGAAGCACCACACAAAATGCCCCACCTGTCAGTCCACTTGTCCCCTCATTCAGCAAAGCCCCTGCAGTCAAAAGCACCTGTGCATGTGCTTTGAGCTGAAGATGCACCCAAGAACTTTTCTAAAGAGATCTCAACAGCTACATCATTTTACTTACCAGTTTAGTTTCATTCTCCATTTGCTCTTGCTTTAAGAAGAGGAGAGATCATCACCACTGTAGAGCTGACCAGTCAAACCTCCAGCTGTTCTTTTCTTCCCTGTGATTTGGCAGTAGTCAAACTCCCAGGTTTCTGTCCTTCCCAGCAACACCTGTGACCCCAGTTTAACCAGCTGGCTACAGCAGCAGGTGAAGCTCTGAACCACAGGAGCAGAGCAGCTGGGATACCCTAATGGAGATGACCTCCTCTGTTAGGATGCACCAGGCTTTGATTAGGAGCTTTGTTGTGCTGCTGCAGATGGAAAACACCTCTCACCAACGTTTGACCCTACTCAGAGACACAGAGAGTATGAAAAGATAGGATTAGTAGCACTTCTCTGATTCTGCATTCAGAGGCAACCTTGCCTACAGCTCTCCTATGGCTTACTCCTTTACTCCAAGGGCAGGAACACCAAACCTGCCTTGGTGACACTAGCCTCAAGCTGACGGTCTCTTCAGGACTATACATCAACTCAAGTTTTAGATAATAAATCTTTTCAGTGTTCAGTCTAATGGTATCTGAGTCTTCAAAGGCTACTGAAGTGTGAATCAGAGCAGACTGACCAATCTTTATAGAAAATAAAAGGCAAAGAATGAATTATTGTTAGGATTTGAAGTAGTCTTTGAAAAGCAAATTCAGTAGGAAAAATGAACTGAGAAGTGCCTGCCTTATACACTGCCGCTACAAACTGCTCCTGGGAGCCTGCAGAATGCTGAGCCATTTGTCAGTCTACTCAGTGTCCAAGTAGCTTTGACGTGCACTGGTGGTAATTTTGCTAATATCACTCCCATGGCCAGAGAAGCAAAGACTGGGGAAAATTAGGGAAAATATTTGTCATTTTCCTTTAAAATAAGACAGTGGTTGCTACAGAAAACCAGCGAATTACAGTTTTATCCCACACAAGCCAAATCACAGACTTAAATAATTTAATGTTGAAATTGTGGCACAAGTTTGCAAATTATGGCAACGCCTTTGTAACAGAGTGGTATGGGAACTATGAATACGTGTTTTGGGGCAGCTACACACAGCCAGAAAGTAAGGATGAGCTTTCTAAAGCCAAATAGGGGATATAGTCACATTGAAATTCATGACAACTTGGTGGCTAGACTTTCTAACCAGCCTTAAGCCCCCACCTTTTTTGTGTTCTGTTACTAAAAAAAGAAAATATCACTAAGATTGAAAAGTTGGGTATTGAAGAGTGAGGTAATGTCACCATTTAGGCTGTCTGTTCAACCTTAATTTGGCCCCTTGTGAGTATGAATTATGATATTGCCTTTAATTAGATGATCACACAATATTTTTTCCTGTGCCTCATTTGTACCACATGATGGATGGTGCTCACTGAATGATGAAACTGTATTTTGTTTTTTCCTTGTGGTTCAAGGTGTGGCAGCCTTCCGTATTTACTGCACACTGTGCTCTTCTCCGACAACAAAGCTAACGATTCCTTCGCAGAATTTTCTATGTGGTTTATCATTAGAGCTACAACATAACAGACATTACTAATTTAATTTTATCGCAGTCCTCAAGGGAAAAGCTAGATTTTTTTCTCTTAGTTCATCCATCTAGAACCTATTCTCATTGCTCAGGTTGTCATCAAAGCTTTGCTTCCCTCACACTTCTATGCAACTTTATTTGCATCAGCTCTGGGGAGGTATTGACAATACATGGGAAGCAAAAAGTTGCTTCCCTATTCTGGTCTGTGTCTTGGGTAGTCAAGGCATGGAGGGGATCAACAGATCAGGGATGGCAGGGAAAATCCTATTCAGCCACAAGATGGATTATTCCCAACGCTGATAAACACTCTGGAGAATTACCTGTGCACTACAGGGAAATGCAGGCTTATTTTTTTCCCTAAAATTTGGACAAAGACAAATAGATATTCCCCATAAATTCAGAAATGCTACAAACATAAATGCTGTCCTCACACTGAGTTCCATAGCAAAAGTAGAGAAAAGTTTTCCAGACTTTTTTTTTTATAGACTTGCACTTGGAAATAAATGACTTGTTCTGACAAAAAGCTTTCCACCAAAAAAATAGTTCCCCCAAGAGAAATACCTTTCAGGGACAATTTCAGCCAAGATGGTTGAAATTTGGCAAGTTTACAAGTGACTTTTATTTTAGTCATCATTCATCCATCATCTTTCTTAAGAATGATGGATTGTGTAATCCTAAAGGGAATGAACAGTCTAGAAGAGTGCTCTCTGGGTACACAGGCCCCCAAGTTATTTATATCATGGTTCATACATCAGAGGCTGGATTTAATGCTCTAAAATGTTTTCGACTTTAAGTACGATGATTCAAAGCTCACAGGAGGTGGAGAACTTTTTGAGATGTGAGAAGACAAATTGAGTTCAAACCTTCCTGGAATACTATAAATTTCCTTAAGCCAAATGGAACCCACTACACTTTGTGTCACATATATTGCCTTTGGCTAACATTGCCAACCTCAGGGGCTTAACTGAGATCTAAGCTTGGTGTCTATTTTTTTGAGGTGCTGAATATTCACAAATTCACAGATATGAGTGATGACAACATTAAGCATCCCTATGCTATACCTCTGAAAGGGAGCGTTCTTTCACTTGGACACCTACCTATGGATTCATCTATGCAATTTTGATCTCTGACATTTCTGTTCTCTTTATATTTTTACTACATTTCCTATTTTGCATATAATGACATGGTATTAGAAGAAAAACCTATCTTCAGCAGGTGAAAAACTTCCTGAGAAAGAGGAATCTTTTCATCAACGTCAGTTTTTGAGATCTCAGACATTCAGTACTCAGTGGTGCAATATATACAGCAGACATGATCAGAGTGTGCTCTAGCAGAATGGGTACAGCTGTATGGCATTCTGGCACTTCTCATTTTTATTTAACACATTCTTCCCATTAGAATGAATTCTTGAATTCTGCGAAGGAAACAATATCAGTGAAATCAAATTTTAAAAAAATTAAAAATGTCCTAGACTTAACAGGAGAGCATAGGTTACACAAATTCTTAATACAACAAAAAGTCAACAGGGTTTGTGCTTTGGGCTTCCTGCCCTAAGCCACAGTTGCTGCTGTTGGAAAGCAAATCCAGATCGCCCAGAACATTCATTGTCCACCACTACTTTCATGTGCTACTACAGCTTTCAGAAGCAGTGACTTTAAACAGTTCCTAGCTCACTAAACAGGACTGAATCCATGCCTTCTTTCCTTCCTGAGTTTTAAAAGCCTGTTGCAAGTAACGGACATCTCACCACCTCCAAGGGAGCCCTAACTATCTGTGGATAGAGCAACCATGTTGCAGTATCACTGTGCACATGTAATGAGGAGCTCAGGAGCAGCAGAACATAATATCCCTAATGCAAGGCCACATGGCTATGGCCACTTGCTTCCAAATTCTACTTGTTTTGTGTGTCCTGTCCTCTCCCTCTGTAGGATCATCAGAGGAGCTCCTTCTTTATCTGGCCACTTATTTCCATGAACTTTCTAGTAACTTGCTTAGCTTTGAAATCTTTGCAACTCTTGATCAGCAAGTTAAAAACAATCTAGAGCATGGACAGACAAAGACAGTATCATCACAGAGCCTTGTTTTTGAAGGAAACAAACCAAAAAGCACATTGTTGAACTTGTGCTGTTTTGTGTGATAATGTGTACATAAATACATTGAAAAACTACTGTGGAGGCATGTAATAAGTTGCACGAGATCAATTTTCCCCAGAGTTATTCCAGAGCAGAAATATTGTTAAACCATATTAAAACTCTGCAGAAATCCTGTTACTAAAAACAACACATTGACACTACACACACTCAAAGTGCTATGCATGTGTTAAAATAAATGACTAAATACACTAATGAACAAATATATGACATGAATACCAATATTTGGATCATAAAGCTACTTTTTTATAAATATTTTCTTGCCAAAAATTATTCTATTCACTTTATTTTAGTTCTAGGTATTTTTTTCTGCCTACTAGAGTTACTTCTTGATTGTCTAATAATTAAACAGAATCATGTCAAATTTAAACAATCGCTAGTATTTTGCAATTGAATTCTAATACAAACAAGCATATGCTTAACTTTCAACATTTGCTTATGTGCCTTCCTGAAATAAGTCTTCAATGCTCTCTCTTGTACAACACGAACAGCTCAGCTCACCTATTGAGAACTTACAACTTGAAAATGCAGGATCTGTTATTTTGCTATGAAAATAAGAAGAAAAATCCTCATGTAGAAATGATATAATCTACAGTTGACACTGGAAAACCTGAAAATGTATCATTCAAATGCTATCAATCCATCTAAGATTTCAAGAATCAGCATGAAGAAACAGAAATGCAAGGATAATTTCATCTTTATTTAGGCCCTTAAGATCTTAACACTGCAAGTAAGATTTCACTGGACTGGTAAAATTATTAACATAACAAATTTAAGGCAGCTGTTACATAGTGTTACATTAATATTTCAGTCAGACTGAACTCTTCTTTAGATACATTCATGCAATTAACTTCTATGCTGTAATTTGAAATATATAGGATTGCTTTGTTTCCCTGTATTAGACCTATCTGGTTAAGCTTTTCTCAAACAATACAGAGAATGGATTCATTGTTCTTCTTGGCAGAAGTAAAAAGATTTAATGACTTAATGGTTTAATGACTTATTTGATTCAAGAAATGCACGTTGAGAATGCCTTGGAGATAAATATACATCTTATATGTGTATGTCACATGCAAGCATGGAGAAATAGGAATGAAGGTTGAAACATTAATATTATTCTTAGCTAAAATCATTTTCCCCCCATATAAAATCCAAAAATATCCTTGCACTGAGAAGCGGGCCCATTAAACTTCCTCCTTTCCAAAAGATTCCTCTCCATGCCAACCTCTGTTGGGGATGAGAAATCTCCCATGGAGCCATAAACAATCCTCTGTGTTGCCTCTTATTGTTCACTCTGATTTCGGCTTTTCTTTTCCTTCTTCAATACCTGAAAACATATGGAGAGCAGCTTTTAAAAATCTCTCAATGAATACAAATGAAGGGTTTGCTTAGAGAGGTTCCTCTAATGCATTAATCTTTCTTTTCCCTTTATCGATGTTGTTTCTCCTGCACTTGCTCGCATGTGTTACCTCACCTGCTGTGAAGGAAAAGAGCATCTGCACACCTGATGGCAGTGGTTGTCCAGTAATGAACTGCACAATCCTCCCTCCCTCACTCCCATTTTCAGATCAGCCTGACCCCCTGCCGCACGCCCAGCCTTTGACATCAGCAGGGGTCTGGGAACACTTAGTTCCCTCACCTGCTCTGCTTACCTACTAGCAAACTAAAATAGATGTTACTATAGCTGAATCTAAGCAGCCAACTTTGTTTGAAAGAAAATTTTAATAATTGTGTTTCGGGATTCAATAATTTGAAGCCCCTCTCCATTTCAACATTGGATTTTAAAATATTTGCAGGAACATCTCCCTTTTTTGAAAGTACAAGAATGAAGAAACAATTACTGCTGAGAGTGTGCCTCTCTCTTCTTCTAATGGCCATTTCTTTCAGTAATATCAGGAGGGCTGAGTTGAGTGTAGGGCTCCTTAAAGAACTTATTCTATCTGCAGGACTTGTCTCTTTCCTATGCTGAGCAAAGCCTGGGCCGGGCAGCAGACTGTATTTTTTTTGGCAATGGAAACATTCAGCTATTTCATATGCCTGTTCCTGGACAATGAATTACTACTGGTATCTGACAAAAGTATTGTTCTTCTGACTAAGCCCTCTCTGCCAGACATCTCGAATACAAACATTTCTTTTGGAGGTTTTCAGGCCTGCTGCATGATGGAAAAGGAAGACTTATGATAACCAAAGGCAAAAAAGAAGCAGTGCTCGAGAATGCTGAGAGGAAAATCCAGTCACAAGTAAGATCACCTGCTAGTGCAATATATGCATAGGCAGTAAGTATACCAGAAATCACTTTAAAAACATAGTTAATGAATTCCAATATGGGAAACAATAAGACCCATCTGCAGTTAGAAAGCACAACTGCAGACATGCCCTGCTGAAAGAAACAACATGGAGACAAATGGGTCTGCACACTGCCAGCAGCCCAAGTACAATGGCCCTGGGTGTTGCTGGCACACCAGCGTCATGGGAGAGCCACAGCTGAGGGTTTAACAACCAAAACAAGAGGCCGGGACCAAAAGATTACAGAGAGTTTACAAGGTTGCTCCAGAGCCAATCTTAAGTCTTCTGCTTTCTCCTGGAAGGAACTTTTCCAATAATTTTAAAAGCTGTTTTATTTGCCTTTTTGAAAGTACCTCTTTCCTTTCTTCTGAAGCATTCCACTGCAGATGCATCAAATAGTTTGGCAGGATTGCAGATATCCTCAAAATTGTGGAGAGACACTGGCTTGTACAAAGGGCAAATTTTTCCTTCCCTACCATGTTTGTGGTTTAACTTGGAAAAACTAACTGCAAATCATTTTGTCAGTAGTGAGGTTCTATTTAATGCATCTCCAGAGGCAAATAAAAAAACTCCAAACCCAAACCAACCCCTTTTCACCCTAGAAATCTTCTCACGGCAGACTGTTTTGATTTGCAGTCTTACTGCTCAAAAGCCCATTTTAATTGTACAGTTTTCAAATAATATTTTCCCAGGTCTCGCATGGTGACAGACTGGCATCATTTTACATCTCTGCTGTTTGTGGTGTTCCTGCCACATGCTTCAGGTTAAGTTTGTGAAAAGTGTTTCAAGCTCAGCAAACCAGCAGGTGACTCACAGCATTTTCTGTTTTGCAAGTGCTTGAGCCACGAAGGACTTGGGATCAATATTCCTTATCTGCATGAAGGAAATGATGGAGAGGACAACAATGCCAGGGTAAACCTTGAAAGATGCTGGAAGAAGGACCCAATTGAGTTAGCTTCTCTAGGGTGGCGGGCCACAAGGAGCAGGGATTTTGTTATGCATACTTTGGAATAGGGCAGGAGATTTTCCACCATCTACTTATTTATGGACTTGCTAAGAATATGTGATTCTTTACCACACTATTATTCTTCATACAGGACTTAGGTCAAGTGAAATTATTCCTTGAAGCTGCCTTTTTCAGAAACATCTTTCCTGAATTAACTTAAAAAAGTTAAATAAATGTGAATTTGACATCAAACTGAATACCAGTCTTGGAACACTGTGACCAGTGATTGATGGTCCTAGAGCAAAAACAAAAAGGCATTTTACACCTGGATGCTAATACGAGCAAATGGAAAGTAAAACTGCTTTGAGCTTCTAGCATTAGATTCTACCTGGTATCGAAGGACTTGTTCAAAGAGAGTTGTATGTGCAGTAAACTACCATGTGAATTTATTTCCATCCAGTTGTGATTTGCCACAGCAGCTATTATGAATGTTGTTTGCTTATTTCATTCAATTTGATAAATGAAAAACATCTTTCATAGATAAAAGGAACCTACTTTCAATCTAGTGTCTGTCTTATTTTCCCTTTCCTGTCCTCAGCAATGGGTGGCCTAAGCAGGACAGATGATGTAGAGCCTGCACACTTAAGTTTACCCTGCACTAAAGTGATCTTTCATTTCTGTTATTTCACTGACAAGAATATGTTCATTTTCCCTGAGTAAATTTATATGGAGAAAGCACCTTATACCTGAGAATACTAAAAGGGTATATTTTTCTTTCTAAGTCTAAGCTTACCATTAATGGCATTCACACAGAATGATACTTTATTCTAGCAGCATTTAATGGGTTCATCAGCTAATAACAGGTAATTGCCAAGAGCTCTTAAATTAGTACTGTAAGTTATAAAAGAGAATACATATTCATAGCTCATCAGGCTCTCCAGCAGCCATTCTGTTCATCCGTCTGTTTTTAAGAGCAGGCGAGCAAGATGTTTCAGTGGAACTTCTGTCATTCTCCTTTGTTTTAGTCAGCTTAAAACATTCTACACTTTCAGAGAAACATACTCAAGTCCTGACAGTGTATTTCATGAGGTAATATTCCTAAAACAATACTCACATTTTTGCGTATCCCAGATGTAGTTGTTCAGGACTTCTCCCACCAAGTAGAATATGTTAATTATTACGGTAACAGCTGCAAAAAAGATTACTTTGACACCTGGGCTGAGGTGCTCAAGAAGCGGGTACACCCACACTCCTGTAACGTGGTGAATCCAGCACACCCTGAAACAAAACAAAAACAACAAGCACTGACTCTTACAGCCCTGTTTTGCAAAAGTAGCTTGGCCTGTAGGCTTGGCTACTGTAACCCAAAAAGCAATTATTTGAAAGGCCTGCAAGTTGCAGCTGAACTGGAGCATCTGGATGACATCCATCCTGAACAGACATCACAAATGATGAAACTATGACTGATTTCCTACATTCTTACTGCTTTGCTTTCAATTTATTATGAGCAGTTGGCCAGTTTTCATTTCTGATGTAGGCAGGTATTTCCTCGCTGCATTTATATTTCCGAGGAAACCCCTGTTTCATGCCAAAGCTGGAAACTGCAGCAGCCTCTGTTCCAAGCAGGTTCTTTATCCTAAGAGCATTCAGAGTGGTTCTACAGGCTCTCCTACCAACTCTCTCTGCTTTCTGCAGTATCCTACTTTCACTTCACACACATTCGCGTGTTTCTTTTGCTTTTCCTCGCTACACATGGTAATCAGTTTTTGAGTTTGCCAGAAGCATATGGTTTGAGAGAATAATTTCTTCAGCAACTTTGTTTTAGATTAGTCCTTCTTTTCTTTCAGTTACCTGCTATAAGTTGGAATCTAGTAATTTTTCTCTAGGTAAGATAAATATTTTTTTAAAAAGACCAAACAAAAACACACCTCAAAAGTAGTGCCCAGCTCCACAACCAATATACATAAAGGAAAAGGATAGATGGAGGTTTGCTGGTGACACAGAGATTTTTAGCATTCAGCTACAGAGGACATTGTTGGTATACTAACTCAAGATATAGACTATCAGCTTTACTACAGTGCAGCCTGAAGAAGCACTCTATGTGTGTGGTTTTGCTCTGTGTGGCCACAGTGGACACCTGTATCCTCTGATGGGACTGCTTTTGTGTTGAGATCTGATGCAGTGAGTGGTGAAGTTAGAGGGAGCAGAGAGAGTCCATACATTCCAGTAGCTTGAAGTTAAGAAAAGCAAATACTGGCAAACAACTGAGCAAACACCTCAGAGGCTAACTGGGTAAAGTGCTCAGTGAAGGCAGGCTGGGGGTTCTGCTGGGCTCTCTTCAAGAATGTAAACCTCCTCCTTTCTGACCTGGAAATCTGAGAGAAAAGCTCACAGTGAAGCCCAGCTAGAGCAGCTGCACAGACTATTACAGATGGGGATTTCCATGTCCACATGATTTGCTTCACTTGCTGATGTTTCTATTTGTTTAAGGAAGATTTTTGATCACTAGATCAACAGTGAAAGGCTCCTAAAGGGCAGAAACAGAGAAGTCCACACAAAACTGTTACCATAAAATTCTGTCACACAGGGAGTACAGAATTACTGTACTGTGTTTAACAATCACCCTGGAAATGTACATGGTTGTCATAGCTTCCCTCCTCCTTGGAAAAGCTTTTATTACAGCCAAACCCTTAAGAGCTGGACACTTCACTTGGGAAACTACATGTGTCAGTAAATTAATCTGCATTATCTAAATGCAATTAAACCCCCTTTCTCCAAATCAGTTCACATATGGGAAATTATCTCTATACTTTACAGTTATTTTCCCCAGTATTCTTCTGTGATAGAATTAACCTGACAAGATAAAATTATCTATGAAAAAATGAAGGGTTGCTGTGTAACCCATGGTAACAGGGGACACCATGTTCCTTTTGATGAAAGAAAAAGATGAGACAGTTGGGTAGAAGGTAGTGGGATGTCCCCCCAGGTTGGCTTAGTGGGGAATGTCTATTATTATTGTCGCCTAAAAATTTTTGGTTTCATTTGCTTTTTTCCCTAATGATTGTGCTGTGAAAAACAAACTCCAAGGAAAACGACTGAAAAAGAGCCAGTCTCTTTTTCACTTATTTTCTCTGATGTGATGAAACTTCCCAGGATTCTAAAGTACATTTACAGAGGGACTTTTCAAGGGACCTTCTAAATGGCCTACGTAGCCAACTTCATGAACCAAGTAGAAATGGCTTTTACTAGAACGCATTTATGCTAGAAAGAGGAAGTATTTTCTAAATCCAAATAATGAATCACTGTTGAGCTCCTGAATGTCAGCAGTCTCTGCTTAGTTCAGTCTTTGATGACAGCTCATGCACTCTGCTCCCTGCTGCCCAGCACAGGAGCCCACTCCCCGTGTGGTGATGCTGCTCGTGCCTTCAGTGTAGCTGCTGTTTGCCTGTCCCTGGGGTGGCCACACTGTCAGAACTCCTGCTTTAGCACAGGACGGACAGAGCACCACTCTGGAGACAACAGTCACAAACTCACCAGATCCTTCTAAAAATGAGCTGCACCATGCCACTGGCTATGCTGGGGTGGAGTAATATTAGCCTTCTCTCCACTGAGCAGTGACACACTGACTGCTCTGGCATTGTCTGTACTACGAATGGAAGCAGCAAAGGGACGACTGCTGCCATGGAAACCTCACCTGGTGGCCTTTCTTAGTGAGTTTGTTCCTGCTGGAATTCAGGTGGTCTTTAGGCTGCACTATAAAGGGCTGATCAACCATTTGCATAAAGCTTCCACACAACAGTGCTGATTGCCAATATTAATGAATGCCTTCAATGTTGCAATTCTAGCAGCCATTACTCCTATCCAACCTCATCATTAGTTAAGCACAGGGAAGCAGGCATTAAGATTTACTTAGGAGTGCAAATCTAGATCAAATTGAAGACTTTATTATTGAACAGGTGTGTCATTTAGATAGAAATAAACCGAGGAGAAAAGATTTAAACTAAAACTGGACTGGCTGCTTCTGAGAAGATAAAATTAACCTGAACCTCCCTGTGATTTGGAACAGTAGCAGCTGTATGGAGATATAACTGTGTATTTTCAAAGATGAATGTGTTACAAGTCATGGAGTTCATCTAGCCATTTGTTAGGAACAGTAAAAAGAGAAGGAATGGAAATATTCACACATTGTATTCAAATTAAAATGTCTGTTAAAAAAAAGTGGTTGTTTTTAGAAATTTTCAACCAGTTGGTGTAGAAATCAGAAAAAGCTATTTGAAAATGCACAGTATTGCTTGTTTTTAACAAATCTGTCAAAAAATGTGACTTTGTAGCTGGTTTTCACTTCTACTATACAGTAGATGTTGCATATCTCTCCTATCAAAGTAATCAGGAGAAAATGAAAACTATGCAGGGAACATACACATACATTTATTATTCGGATATAGATCTTTTGTTAATGAGGAAAAGGTAAGGACAAAAATTGTTGGAACCTTGTGGCTTACGTGTACTCTGACAGTTTAAATAATACAGCTGTAACAACAGCATGTGTAAGACCTTAGTCCTGGTAGAATCAAGCTCAACAAGTGGGTACAATGGTAGATAATAACCATGACACCCCATGAATTTTGTAATGGGAGATGTTGCAGAAGATGGTTGCTCCTTCATGGTGGCTGCTCTCAGCTGTCACAGCTTGGCAGCACTTTGTAGTCTGCACTCTCAGAGAGAGTCTCCACCCATTTCCCGCCCAGCTTGAGTCCTTAATAGTAATCTGCAGCCATCAACAACCAGTACTATGAGTTCTGGAAACAGGGGCTATGTCATAGCAATGGAGAACAAAGACACACGGACCTCCTTGCTTGTCCCGAGGAAGATCATTTTATTGTAACAAACCGAACCCTTTTATGTTCTAAACTTAACCCAAAACAAGCACCCACTGGCTGCCTGCCACTGTCCCCGCGTCCCTTTACCCAGCCAGCTCTCGGACCGTGCGGTGCCCATGCGCCTCCTCAGCCAACGACTGCGTCACGCATGAGGCAAGCACGTGCCAGCCATCCAGCCCGATCTCTGCTTACAGGACCTGGCTTGTACCCAGCTGTTAGCTGAACCTTTCCCAGAGTGCTTTCTGTTGAGCTACAGTGAATGGCATTTCTTGTCTCCCACACTATGTGACTTTTCACAAGCAGCAAATGAAAGGACACAGAATAATAATGTATGATAAAAAATGAGTGAAGAGCTCTGAATTCTCTTCCTTGTAACAGAAGAATCACCTCAACAGAACTCAGAGACAAGAAATTCCAATCTGATAATGGAAATATCTTTCTGAATGATATCTAATTAAACTCTGGAATACTCTACCCTGTCTTTCAGTGATACATCACTGAAATAAAGAAATTCAAAAAAGTTTTGAAGTATGAAAGTATGGAAATCTACTTAGTCCACTCCTCTTCTCTAGGCCCTATCACACAACTCTATCAAGTTTCTGAAGTCAGGAGATTGTACAAGCAATAAGAATGGGCACAATTATGCCTAAGCTTAAAGAGTACAAGGTATATAAACCATCAAGACCAAAGGAGCCAAGCACCTACGTTTTGACACAAGTTTTGGAAGAAAACTCCCCTTGAAGGCTGGTTGTTTCATAATGGCCTGCTAAGCTCTCCTGAAGCATCTGACATTAGCTATACCTGGAGCCTCGGTACACGACAACTCTCATCTACAAATGGCAGTTCCTTTCTGGTTACTTCTTGCAGCAGCAAATCCTCTCCCAGATCTTCAGTGCTCTTCATATTTCCAGTGACTGCCACAAAGGAAGGCTGAATCCTTGGTCCCAGACAAATCATAGACCAGTTCCCAGTGGCTACTCTTTAGCAAACAATAGAACATGGGCATTTTCTACGCCTTTATTTCATGATCTTTTCCAGCATTGCTCTTTTCCTTTTCCACAAAGAGTGAGAACTTTACCCAGAGCTATTAAAATGTGGAATGTCTTCCAAAGGAGGTGGTGGGCTTACAGCAGCTGAGACATTCAAAACAAACAAACAAATCATTTGTGATTGTAGTGTAGGACCAATCTTGTGCTTTCAGGGACAGGAGCACAATGACCCACACTACATTTGTTCTGCCCTTGATTTCTAATCCTGATTGATGTGAGGCACATCTTCATAACTCTCCCCAAAAATATAAGAGAATTTGTTCTGCATCTAATCAAAATTTTTAAGATCTCAGCTATATTAAGATGCTGGGCTTCTTATATTAACAGCCAGCCAGACCTGATACACCTACACCAGGAATGTACATAGTTTAGAAATTTTAAAGACAAAAAAGTAAGTTCAATAAACAGTCATCATTTAGGAAATAACAGCAATCATCCCCTCTTGTTCCATATTCGTAATGCTGGATTCTTCTCCATTCATCTGACTGGAGAAAAATAGATGGGTCACAGGACTGTGCTACTGGTGTGGAGTGGCTTATGCAGTCAGAAGTAGACAAGTCCTGGGAAACTGCAGCTGCAAATAATGTCACATCCAAAACACATTCAGCATGACATGGTGCTGGCATCCTCTGGGATGAACACAGCAGAAATTTTGTGTTTATGTACAGGTAGTTAGAAAGACAGAAACTTAGCAGATTCACTGCAAAGTGTTGTCATCTCTGGAAGTAATCTATTTTGATAAATAATTTTTCATTTTAAATATAGCAATGGTTGCTATGCCTTCTTGAGCTATATTTTAAGGAGCTGCACAAGGAAGCGAGAACATATTACCCATGCAATGTCATCTGTGATTGTGCTGTTGCTTTGACTGAAACATTTGAGGATATGGAGGTGGAAGGGAGCCAGAAAGTAACAGTCCATAATGGCTATGTCAGATCTAACAGGCTGGGGATCCATACAGCCTTCTCTTGATGAAAGCACTTCTGCCCTCCCACCCTCCTTCTGGGTCAGGTACAGGGGACGCTAATCTTCCCCTGGCCTATTTCTGCTGCTTCTGTTTCTTCCTACTCTTTTGTGTTCTGGGCAGCTCCAGCTTCAACTCTTTTCTCCTCCTCTGCATTGTCTCATCTATCATCCACTTCTACATTAGCCTTCCACTCTGATTTCAAAGTCTGTCTCTCTCTCCCTCTCCCAGCATTCCCCACTTACTTGCATGATTTCAGCTTTGAACCTGCTGACCTGTGAGCTGCGTGTTTCCTTACCCACTTCTCTTTTAACACATGATTTTAGTTCATTTCTTTTACTTACTCCCAGGACATTTTACGTTTTTGTTTCTTCTCTAACCACTGACTCCTCTGATCTTTACTGACCTTTTATCCGCAGTGCTCACTTCCAAAAGCATGAATGACCCCCTCCCTACATATAAACCCTCAGCACAGCCTAGCAAAGCCATGTTGTATCTGTCCTGCTCCATTGGCACCACCGACCTCAAAAATCCTTCTGGTTTCTCAATTCTGCCCTCCTTTATCAATATGACTGTCAATTCTCACCAAGCTTCACACTCTTACTCATCACCCCTCTCTTCTGAATGTCAAGGTTTGTCCTAGCAGTCTGTGCCAACATCTGCTCTCCCTGATCTTCCTCTCCTTCTATGGAGAATCGCTAGTGGAAATCCTACAGCAAGCCTGATAGAATCAATCTCAAATTCATTCCAAATCCTCAGTGTACATTCCTTTCTTAAATTTGTTCAAGAAGAATTCAGCAAATTACCCCATCTAAATGCTCTCCCTCAGCGAATCTACGGAACTCTCCTAAAGTCACTTCAAGAGAAACTTTATTTTCGAATGAAAGTTTAAAAGCTCTTTAAATAGATTTATAAAAGAATGAAAGAATGAATCAAGTCCAAGCTTGGCACATGTGGAGGCAGCTCCTAGTGGATTTGAGATAGCAACAAGAGAGCAGATCAAGTCTTTTGCTCCCAGACATGCAGCCCAGCATGGCTACAGCAGTGGAGTCAGATTCTTAGGGTGTGTTTTTTTGGCATCCTGAAGTACTCAAAAGTAGAGGGAAAAAGAAAACCATTTAAAATAAACGTATTTGTCTTAGTTTATTTTAGGGACATATTAGGCTCTGATATTAGTTACCATGAGGTCATTCTTGTTACAAGGAGCAACATATTTCTGGCTCTTTTCTGTTCCTTGACAACCAGCTCCATACACCCATTGGCAGAATTTTCTGGTAGTACTGGCAAACACTCCGGTTTTCTTAGCAGTGTCTAGATTTAACAATTCCATACAAACTGTGACCTTTTCAAGCCATGCTAAATAAAGCCAGTAGGCTTTTCCCAGCTTATCCCATGGCCTCAGTCCTGAAAGTCCATGTATGGTCTCCAACAGGCAATACAAGTCTGTGAATGCTCTGCCTGGGCACGGTTCCTTAAGAGCATAGGAGAGCTCCCTCTCACAGAGAGTGCATGAGCTAAGTGTGCCTACTCAAAAACTCTTTGACTGAAGGGAGAGAATGCAAAAAAATAGAAAGAAAAACAGAAAAAGCTTTTACTCTTCAAGAAAGGATGTTTCTCAGAAAACAAGTCTCTGAATCATGCTCAGGAGATATCAAGTTATTTAGCTGTATTCTTCCAATTTCAGTGATGCTATTCAGAATTGTTTGCCAGTTTTCTCATCTACCAATTATACATAAAAAAGCACTTGCTATTCCACCATCTTTTTCATACATGACAGATTCAGTCACATACGAAATAAAACAAGGTTTCCTCTACTTGGAGTTGAAAAAAATGCATTCACAGAATCAAACCTAAACAATACCCTCCTGTATGCTCTTTTCCAGTAAAAAGTGCAACACAATACACAAAACATGTAGAATGGTAAGAAAGTTTCAGCTGAGATGGGAAGAGAATTCAAAATTCAAGAACAAAACATAGAGAACATCTGATTAGCAACTTTCTTCACTTTATTCTGAGAGTTGCAGTGAAAACACTTCTGCTGAGGGAAGAATGGAATAGGCAAAAGGACAAATTCTAAAGTGGTAGATTCCTAAATTCTAGTTAAAACTACATAAACCAAGAACTAAGCCCCAGCCCGGGACCCATGATCAACCCTAGGTACAAAGGAAGGAAGTTCCCCCAGGCTGTACGTAACTGGGTCACTTGCAGGTATAGTCTCATTTCAATACACTGTGCTAACCTTGAGGGTTCTGCCAACAAGGACAACAAATCCGAATTTATCAATTCCAAGCCCTCTGAGTGATTAAGGTCTCTACTGCAATGTGGTCACTTGGCAGCAGGAAGACAGTGGATTTCAGCTGTGAAAAGAAGGCACACTCTGAATGAGAGGGATGATAAGCCCCTCACTTTTCATACTTTCTGGTAGATTTTCCCAACCTGTGAATGTGATATATCATATTGATATTACTGAACCAAGATTTGGCTTGCAGCCTCAAGCATATCTTGGATAGAGACTTCAATAGCACCTGCAGGCTGAAGACATGCAGAACTTGGAAATGATAGCACAGTGCAGCTAAGGCCTCCTTCCATAACAATAGAAGCAGAAACGGGTTGTATGTGCATGATTTAGCGGGATGAACTTTTAAGATTGTCTCAGCCCATTTATAGAGAAATCACAACTTGGAAGACGGTGAATCGCTTGATAGTAGCCCTATCTGTTTTGGAAATAATATATGTGTAGGCAAAACCAATAAACAGCAAAAGCAAATGGAGATGACCATAGTCTGTGCCTGGGTATCTGCTTAGTAATTACTTTAGTGCAGAATCTTCTTCTCCTGCTTTACTTGTCCTACAATTTTCTTTTACCTTGTAGCTGCAGGATACAGATGCACTGTAGTAGGCAGGATCAAGCTAGATGAGCATAACAATGATACTGTAACAGATTCTTAAAAGATTTAAAGACACATCTGGTTTTATTTCACTTGTAAAACTGGATTGTTTCAATTTTAAATTCTTATTAAATACTATTGTATGTGTCTACTTAGATGATTTTGAGAAAACAGCAGTTGCCAGAGGAGGTCAAGCCATAGGTAACTCTGCCAATCTGTCTCCAGGCACCATCAGAGGAAGGTCAAGAACTATCACAGTTAAGCATTACTATATATGGATTAAAAACATAATTACTTTTTCCTGAAGGAATAATTATGTGCCTTTTTGCACGAGGCTGCCCTTATCTTACAATTACAAATATTATTCTTTTTTAAGAAGGATATGTATGTTTATAAAAGCAAATGGCAGAATGTGGTTGTTGTCCTGGGACACAATATCCCACTTCAGCTGGATTAACAGCATTTTATGACCACTCAGTGTGCGCGGATATGTATGAATAATGACCTCTTTTTCACTGGACCAAAGGGACAAGTTGCCTAGTTGAAGCAGTGTGATAGTAGTGCCTCGAGACCATGTTCCTCTCACATTAGTTTTATCTCACTTTGTTGGTGGAAATTTTGGAAAATACCTTCTTAGCTGAGAGAAGGATGTTGTGAAGTGAAAAGAAAGAATATGAAAAGTAAACAGGGGGTATTGAAATGCAGAAAGGATAAAGGATAGATGGTATCACAGGAGAAATATAAATAAAACAAAGGTTTAGTGAAAAATAAATACTAGGGTGACCAAAGTATATTAACTCTGTCATTACAGTCAGGTACTTGATTAGAAACTGCCCAAAGACTTAATTTAATGTTGTACAAGAAAGATTATTTCTGTTTTAGTTTAATTTCTGAGCAACATTTGCATTTCTTAAAACAAACTTTAGAGTGTTTGGATTACTGACTTATTCTGTAATCAATATTTTACAGAAAGAATTTATGAACTAGTAAAGAAAAAAGACAGTGTTCTATCTTTTCTGTTGCCGCTTAAATACTGATGCAGGAAATCATTTGCCTATTCTCAGTTTTATTTGATAGAACAAAAACCCTAGGCAATAAAACTAAGGTCCAAGAAAAACATTTAGCTTGAAAAAAGGTTGAAAAATGTACCCTTGGAAAGACCACTGCTTACATGGGATTGTTCAACAAATTCCTGTTGTGTGAGGTTTGGCATATACTTTCTAAAAATATAAGCATCTGGGGAAACCAGACAAAGCCCAGGTCTTGGACCAAACGAGGCATGCAGCGTGAATCTGTTAGCGATTATATCCATAATGAAATATGTGCCCAAATTTAGCAGTACAAAACCCCCAATACAATGTGAAAACACAGCATGTACAGCCCTTACCATAAAATATAGCCAACAGCGAAGGTGCACACTGCAGCCAGTCCACAGCTCCTGCTGGGATACTGATGATGTGTTGTTCTCATCTCGATTAATACAAAGGGCAAAACTGTTGTGTGCTGGAAAAAAAACAAAACAATGGGGAAAAACCAGGTGATACAAATGGTTCTCTGTATTTTCATTTCAATTCTACAATAAGAAACTTAATCGCCAAAACCCGAAGACAATTCTTGATGGTTAGAAAGACAAGGTAAAGTAACTATAAAATTGATCAATAACCCAACCAGTATCATCTCTATAATGTCCAATTGTTCAAGAGAGCAGAAGAAAACGGAGTAACCAGAATGTGCTTTTCCTTTTGTTCAGGAATCCAAGGCAGATACTCAGTGAGTAAAAACGGAATGTGTCATGAAGGGACCCGGCCCTACAGTTGCTCTGTGATCTTTGCCATGTCACTTCAGTTATTTTGACCATTCTAGTTGGAAGGCAATGCATCTGGTTTTCAGAGACTAAGTACAAACAATGCCAAGTGAATTAATATAAACGAGGTTTTTAATGCTTCTGAGAATTAGGTTTAAATGTATCTCAATCTGGGGACTTGAAAACAGGGGACATATTTTCAAATGACAGCATCAATACCTCTGTTCCTCCATCTGCAAGACAAAAGCAATTATATTCAGAAAGGTGTTGTGAATCTTAATTTGCTAGTTGTGCAAAAGAGTTTTAGATTCCCAAATGAATCATATGAAAGCCAAAGCCATAAAAACCATTTTCAGCCACTTGTCTTTATGTAGCTGTGAAACTCCTTATTTTGTCATTTTCCCATACACATTTCCTACACTGCCCCTTCTGAGAAGGCCTGTTCATCCAATTAATGTCAGCAGCATGAAAAACTGTATCCAGCCTGCCCCCAACACTCAATGTCTACATTTCAGAGTGCTGGCAGGCATGAAAATATACATAAGCAAAGAACAAATGTGCCAGGAAATAAACCCCATAATTTCTGAATATACAGCTCACTTAAGACCAGCATTAGTGGTGACTCCAGAAACATACCCTGCCTTGCCTCTATGGGGCCAAGTTATTGCTGGCGTCTAAAGAGAATTACTTCAGTTGAGAGCTTGGGTCTAGGGCTTGGTAAGACTGACTGTGAACTCTTCTGCCCACTCCAAAGGAAGGCCTGGAGGTGTAAGGATTGCAAGGGCAGCTTAAGTCCTAACCCAGGTTGAGTCCTTCCCCAAGTACTTGATCACCAGCTGGAAAGGAAAGTTATGGCATACACTGGCCACATTCTGCCACCACGTAGTTCTGGGGGAAGCTGGAGAGTTGGATTTTTAAGTTTGCAATAATTACAATGTAAACCCACAGTGACTTTCACCTGCATGCAGATACGAAAGGCAAGTAGCAGAAATATCCTTGTGTGGATTACAGGTTCAAGTGAGAGGAAACACAGTGGGGTCTAAGACTCTAATAACTGCAAAGAAGAATGGTTTGAATGGGAAATGGTAAGATAATGGAAATGCTCTCGCTGAGAGATGCAACATAATTGAATTGGATAACTGCTCTGATTTTCAAGGCATTAGTAATTAATGACTAGCATTTGGAGAATGTCAGGTGGATAATACAGCAGCTGGGAGAGCTTTCAATTTCTTCATCTTTTAACAACTTGTTCCACCCCCATCCCTTTAAACGGTATAAATCAGCATCAAGAGAATGCAAAGATGTTTTACATATGGTCTGCTATAAAGGTGCCCACCATTAGATGAGAGGTCTATGAACTGCAGAGGACCTTCACAATGCATGATCAGGGACTGACAGCAAAGCAAGCCCTGGAGAGAGATCAGTGCCTCACTCTGCAGAGTCCTCAAAGCAGAGCAGCTGGAGGCTGTGCAAATGTCTCCTGCCCTGCCCCTATAACTTGTTCAGAGAAAAAAACAGAAGACAAAAACAACCATTAAGTCCAAACTCCACCCTTGATATTCCTTGTACAATGTATTCTTGTGATCCAGTAACTGAGTTTTAACTCTACACTCTATGGATGATTGTTACAGAGCTTGTGAGCGCGGTTTCTCCATGTAAATGTTTACCGCTTTTGATACTGCTTGTTGATGAGTTCTTCATTGATGATAGTAACTCAACAGCTTGCCAATTAAAAAGTAGTTAAAATAATTTCAGCAATCAAGCCTTAATCTAGAATACTCTCCTCCTTTCCCTCCTCCCAATTCTTATGGTTATATAATAAAATAGGTTATTATTTTCCTAAATTCTCACTTCTGCTCTTTTCTATAGGTAAAGGGTGGGGTGAAAAGCAGATAATGAGCTGTGCCACTAAAGAGTTTGTGTACAAAATCCTGTTAAAAGTACAGTGGAAGTAGAAGTGTAAAGAGAAAATCAGAGATGTGTATCTTTAATCTCAGTTTGTTAGAGCGAATGTCAGTGCTACATGCAAACACTGCAGTTTTACAAATTCAGAGTATGAACTTTGGTTTAAAATGTTTTTGTGAAAGTGCCACTCTAAAAAGCTGCTTCAGATCCTTTACCAAACCACAACCAAGATAAAATTTCCTTTCTCTACATTTCAGCTCCTCCAAAAACCTTGATTTAAAAAACATGAAATTTTGTAGTCTGGGATACCTTCTATCCAACATTGCCAATTAAAACTCTAGACTGAAGCATGGTGAAGATGATCAGGGATCAAATGTGCTGGCAGTGGGATCCATCAGGGCTGGGTATTCTGCAGGGGGCCTAAGATTTCATATCCTCTAATGTTTTTGCCACCTGATTTCTGAATAAACAGGCCAGTGGGAATCTGAGGCTTAGAGTGAAAATAGCATTGATATTTCCCTGACCTGCCTAAAGATCACGCTGTGCCGATCAAACATACCCGACTGGTACCTCTGGGACTGATCCCTTTTACTTACCGGCACACAGGGGGACAAAACCACATTTCTCACCTTGTTTGCCGAAGTATCTCCTGGGGCTTGCTTACTTCAGAGAAGACTAAGGAATGAGGAAGTTCAAATAACAAGGAGGTTTAAACAGTAAGGATGATTAGGTGCTCTAACAGCTTTCCAGTAGTTGCCATTTTGCACCATTAAAAGTTTTTAAGAAAAGAACAAATATATAATTAGAGTATAATGACTAGCATAATATTATAATATATTAGTAAACTATGCATTAGTAAACTATGCTAGCACTACTAATTAATGCTGTATTGACAAGGCACTTTTATTATGGACTAAGTAGTTACAAGCAAAACTATATTTTTACCTGGACATCCTATTCTCCTCCCACTGAGACCAGCTGCCCCTGTGAGATAGCTTTGCCTGTATGACTGTGCTGACACAGGAGACTTGTGCTGAGCACTGCTGTGGGCACACCAGGGAGCACCATTCCCACTGTCTAGGAAGGCAACCCTTCCTGCACATTCCCTACGGTGACCGCAGGCTCGGGGTAGTCCCCAGCCCCCAGCCTGGCCCAGGCAGCAGTGGGGGAGATAAAAAACCCTATATCATTGGCAGGAGCTCTTAGACAGCTTTTTCAGGGCTCAGTAACTGTATCTACTTGCAAGAAAATGTACCCTGTCAGCTTCTCCAGCTGTGACTGGTGCTACCTGCAAGGTGTCCTCTCAGCCACAAATCCTTTTTTTCTCTGGAGTGCCAAGACAGCATCCCTCAGGCCCATTTTCTACCCCTCTCTGAATGATTCATCTGCCAAGACCACTTTGTGAGCTGAAGAGTTGACCATAAGCCCCCATTACCCAGCCACAGCATTGCCCTGCTCAGACCCCTCACTGCCTGCCCCGGCTGCTGCTGGAAAGGCAGCTTTGATAGATCTTCTTGCTAGGAAGTGGTGGTCTCGGCAGAGGAGAAAGCTGCAACTTCCTCCCATTCCGTGTCAAGCAATGGGTCATTGCTTTCCAAGGCCCCATCACCTACAAGTGCTCAAGAAATACAGCTTGCCAAATCTCCAACTGCTAGTAATGACACATGAAAACAGAGAAACCAGCACAATTCACAGAGCCTGGATGAAATGTGCAGGAAGGTTATCATATGGAGAATCTGATCCACAAGACACTCTGGAGACTGACTCTAAAGAAGCAACATCTGAGTGAAGATGAATTAGCATACACTATAAAAAAAGCCATCCTGGGATCTGCAGGTGGATTAATTCCTAGAGCCACCGTCACGGCTTCCTGAGAGAAACTCTGCTCATTAATAACTCTTTAAAAGATATTACTAAAATATGTACCACCCCCCACATGGTATATATGTGCCTAATGACATTTGAGACCAGAAAATCACATTACAAATATGCACCACAACTGCAGTGCTGGCTTGGGAAGGTGAGCTTTGATGGAGGACTGTACTTCCCCATTTTAGGTGTGTTCTGCAACAGTTAGTTGGAAAAAAGGATTTTATGCAAATTAGGTACATTAACAATGAGTTCTGTAATAGTCTTTCGGCAATTAAGTGCTCATTCTTGAAAGCCTGATTATATATTTTATCTTCCAACCAGTAAGTGCTGCTTTTTTTAACACTGGTTTCAACAGTACCTTACTTGGCCTTTTCTCTCTCCCTTAACTGTGTTTTATCTGTAATGTTAAAACTTTTCAAAAGGTGTTAAATTGACTGCTTTATGTATTGTATCATCAGCACAAACATGGTAGTTATGTCTTCCCAAGTCATCCTCCTGATCTGCACTGGCTGTCCAGAACTACCTTTATGACAAGGAGTTCAGTCTATAGAGGCATCTCAGATGCCCAGACAGCTCGCAGAAGTTCTGTAGGAATGTTTAAACTGTTTGAGGATCACAAAAATTGTGATTATAATTCACTTTAACCAACAAACTGTGACTTGTTACTCAATTTGATCAGACTGAAAACTACAAGGTATAGGACATTTTAGCTCAGTGGAAATAGTGTGCCCTTCTGAGGCCTACATCACGACATTCAGTCCATGTTCTTAAGAATCAGTGACAGCCCAGTGACAAGAAAGGAGGCTTTGCGGTTTTGATGTCCACCAACATTTTAACTGATGGACTGGAAGCCTCCTGGGAGTGCTGGTGTGCCCTGCAGCAAGGAGGCTGCAGATAGGTCTTCACCCACAGAACATGTGCAGCCTGGGACCTGGAGGACTACATCTGCCACCCAAAGCTGTGTCCACGTCAAAGCCTCTGCCCTGGCAAGGGCAGCTCTTCAGCATCTGCTGGGGAACCTACCCTGCAGCACACTGCCACTGTGCCTGAGACTTATGATGGTACAAATTTGGCAGTGCCCCCCTTCTTTGCACCCTTCCGTGCAAAGCACTGTGTTTTCTTGCTGCCTCTGCTTTCTGCCTTTTAAAATTTGCCTACAAAATACAGTTTCCATCAGCAGGATGTTACCCTTCCCCTTTTTCTTCTGAACTTACAAGATTATGTGCTGTTGAACAGCTGCTCTATGAGTGAAACAGTCTGTCTGCCACTCCTTCTTCCCTCTCAGGGGTTTGTGCAGCATCTTGAGATAAAGGTTTTACAGAAAGCACCAGCAAACTGACCTATGCTCATTCCTCTAAATTTAAAACCACTACTGGTATGTTCACCCTGGAAACCAGTACTAATAGGCCTAAAAATCCCTACAGTTGTAGGGATCCTAAGTGGTAGTCAGTGCCATTTGTAGAGTAACAGCAGCAATAAAACTCATTTTTCTGCATGTTCCTAGCACAGTACCATGGAAAACCAGTTCAGGAACTAGTAAAATAGGGGCATGATTATGATTTACTCCTTGAGAAACTTCTGAGAAAGGAACAGCTGGCAAGAGAGTATTTATGTGTTGTCTGAAGGATGATACCTTCTACCAAGGCAGCCTAATCCATAAAGAGAGCAGCAGGATATCAGAGCTGGGTGCATAATAAATTGGAGTCCTTGAGTGAGTCTGAGCCCTTATGAGACTGAAAGCGCTGGTAGCACTTTTCCTCTTACAAATGAGAAATTATGACTATTAAATGAGACATGCTGATGCACAGGATGCACTCCAAGGCAGCCACAGACGGCTCACTAATTGTTATGGTAGGTTGGAAGAAGGAAGAAGTATTATATGATCTAAACAAAGACCAATACCCTATAATGCCACGAAACACACAAGAGCCAAAGATAACCATTTTCAATCAATATGAGAGTTTAGAGTTCTTTGAAAAGAAAATTAACACTTCCTCTTTAATGTTACTTCCTCTTTTCCTCTTTTCTGTAGATAAACACAGTGGATATGGCATTCCTGACTTAAGAGGATTTGTATCACTTTTTCCACACATACCTGACGTTGACAGCTTTGTTCTTGTTTCTTCTGACACATGCATTATATACTATATATTGAAATAGCAGTGTCAATCTGATCTCACCCTATGACTGTACTAGAGTCAGAGAGGTTATATATATGTGTTTATCTATAGAATTTGCACAGTGCCAATCACTAAAGCACTTCAGCACCTCAAAAGCGTTACTAAACATACCCTCACAGCAGCCCTGATCTGTAGGAGCAGGATATCCTATCCTCATTTTGAAGTAGGGCAAGATGGAGACGGCATGCCTCACTCAAGGTCACGTAGGGTAGCTATGGAGGAATGAAGAACCATGTCATATTCCTCAGTTCCATTCCTGGGTGTTAGCCGAAGATGAGCAAGCATGTATAGAGAAATAACAAAAATTTGGTACGAAAGCCAATCTAATCCTTCAAGTTTATAGCTCTGAGACATCTTGGCCCTTTCAGCATCTATCAGCTGTTACCCTGATTGACCCCCTGTCCTGGTTCCCCTCTGCTTTTGGAGGCTTCTTCAACTGCCTCCCTCTGAGCTGTCTGTCTCTCTTCCATCTCAGCTCCTGCTGCTCCAAGCTGCTTTCCTGCAGCTCTCATCCTTAATACCTTAACATGACACACAAAATCTCGGTCACTTGGACTTGAAACAAGATGATGGTAGGGACCAGACACAGCACATATAGTATAGCAAAACTGTGTAAAACCAGTGCCATGTTGCCAAATCGAACAGCATTGCTACGTTTTTCATTTTCTTTAACTTTGTTTAATTCACCGTAACTATTTTTAATGCTTATCATTTATGCAGGTATCATTAAACACATGCCAAGTGCAATGTCACATAAATCAACTCTCTCCTTTTGCTGGGATCCCTTAGCCAGGCTTTCTTGTTCATTCTGTGCCATGCCCAAACTCCCCAGTCAGCTTCTGCCAGCAGGCACTGCTTGACCCTTAGCAGACTTTCAAAATACAAGACAATCAACAAAGTCCTAGTTCTGTGCACTCAGCCACAGCTGAGCAAACCCTGCAGACCCTAATTTACTTTCAACCTCAAGTCCTTATTTTTGCCATGAAATCCTTAGAAAAAACACACTACTAACAACATGGAATATACACACAGTTATATCCTGTGCAAGGAGCACTCATTAATCACAGTGTTATGCAAAGTAATTTTTCTACATATTTTTCTCAGTTTATTTGCCAGTTGAACCATCTGCCCTGGAATTTCTCAAACTACTATTTGCAAAAAGGTTTATCTAGGCAAAGAAATATATTGTTGTCTCTTACAATTATCCTTAAAATCAATGTTTATACACACACACACACAGAGTTCTACATGTGTTACCAAGATTTATTTAATTTGCATGAATGAATATTTGACTTTTTTTGCAGGTCATACTTGTAAAGTCATTGAGACTCATGTATTCCTAGCAAAAAAATCACTAAGGAGAGCCTGAAGATGTATTTTAGCAATGGTTTCAATGAGATTACCCATATGGAAAATAGTATTCCTCTCCCTGAAAAGATAACTCTTTCCATACCATGAGCCTAAGGCCTCAAAAGGGGGAAAATAATTTGTATCAATATGTTTTCTAAATCTCTTTAACTAACTTGAAAAGTTTATCAGTATATAAAATATTCTATATTAAATTCTAATATCTGGACATCGCCCAGGACTAATACTAAGGCTTTCACAGAAGGATATTTTTGGCTTCGTGATAGCCAAAGTATTCTCTTTCTAACCTGAAAACATTGGACTCTAAATCTGCCACTGGTCCAGGACCAAATATTGCTTGTCCTGGGCTTTGGGCCAGTATAATTTGGGGAAAGAAATTCCACATTTGGGAAAATAAAAAAAAACATTATGTGTCAGTTTCTTTTTCAAGTGGTGACTCTTTGATGCTATTCGGAAATCTAAAATCTTGGAAGTGGTTACTGAGGGACTGGATTTATTGGGTGTCGTGTAGGTGAGATAGCCAAAGGTCATACCTTGGTTTATCACATGGTGATTGCAACTATCTGCAATGTAGTTAAAACAATTTATCTCACAGATATTGTTATTTATTTAATTACTTCTTTGCATTGTACATGTAAACTCCTTTAACAAATAACTCTAGAGGATGTAACCTCCTAAGCCTTTTTGTTGTATTACAGAAAGCAGTAGCAGACTAAGCTGAGAATAGTCTCACTGCCGCACCCAACACTCTGTCTGTCTGTCCAGTTTTACTGGACATGCATTGCCATGAGTCTTCTAAACAGCACATACTCCACTGAGAGGCAGAGGTGCATGAAGCAAGAGTTTCTCAAGCAACAGTGCACGTGCCCAAAGCACTGCCCTACCATCAGCTCTGCATCCCCAAAGCCTGTGCAACAGCGCAGGGCTAAGAAGTGTGGCAGTAGCTGCACATGAGCAGCTGCTGCTGAGTGACCCAAGAGATGGTGACAAGCCGCGGCCAGGCACCAAGGCAGCTGCTGGTCTTGCCCTCTGTGCTCAGGATGCAAAAGGCCAAGGCTGGGTCTAGAGGCATCACAAGATTACTAAGACCAGGAGTGACTAAGGCACTAGCATGTGTTGAGGTGCAGGGAAGACGGGGTATGCGGTGGGGGCGTAGGGAAGCCAATAGGCATGGGCTGGGTTCCCGCATTTGTTGAAAGGAAGACGGAGTAGCAGGTATGGTTGAAAAACTTATCGAGGGTGAAAACGAGTTTGTGCAGGAAGGCAGGGGAAGAAGGACAGAGATGCAGCCCTGCTTGTGTGTCTCCTAGAGCTGCTTCTCCTCTGCAAAGAAGGCACATGAGCAAACAAGCCTGGGGAACATATTGAATGAAGGCTTTCTGCCATGAAAACACACTGACATTCCCTACTTGTTTTACCCACTGTATGACACACTTTATTTAGGACAGTCATTTTGCTTCAAATGCAATTAGTTCTAAATGCTATTGTTCATCTTGAAACAATTCTTATTTTGATTGATAGTAAAAGCCTACACACCATAGTAAAGACAGCAATGTCGGGCACCAAGACATTACAAAATCTATAGCCTGACCCTTTAAAACCCAACTTGAACCGTCAGATTTGACTTATGAGACTAGTAACAATAGTGCTTCATGCAAAAAGCATTAGGTTAAGGCTGGATCAGGCTAAGTTGCCAAACACACCCTGGCATAATTAATCAAGAATACTTCAAAAACAGATCGCCTCCAAGAGGTTATTGATTTCCTGTCACGACACGTTTTCCTCATGAGGTGCTACAATGCTATGTATCTGAGATGTGCTGGCGTGTATTTTTCAGTGACTAAGCCTTGATCTATCTTCCTGGATTCCTGCCACTGGTGCACTGACATCTGCAACTACTCATGTTTGACAGTCTCATGCATGAGCTATGTGGCTTCCAACTTGGATGGGATTAGTATAGGAGACTTTCAGAATACTTCAAATGTAATTGAAAGCAGATAAATACAAGGGTCTCAAGAGGGTGGCATGCTTTTCACAAATGGAATCACATTAAATCACGCGTATAAATGCTTGGACTAAGTAAGATCTCAGTGGTAACCAGTATAGTATGCAAGAAAGTGTTTGTCCTTGTTCTTAAATATGTATGAATCCTGATAATGTCACTTCTTTCTAAAATCCAAATATAGTGCGTGGCTGAAGTGCAGTTTAGACAAGCATGAAAAGGTACACATTTGGGGAGAAGGGTGGGAGAAGAGGAATGTATTTAGAGACTGACAGGTGCTCTGCCTTTCACCCATGCCTGCACTAAGGCATTCATATCTTCTGTGAACCATCCCTGCCAAGAGATGAGAGCTGAAAACAATATACATCATGTAACTAAAGGTTATACTGTTATAGTGTCAAATATCAGTAAATTATAAGAGATGTTTTCTTTTAGAGCAAAATCCAACCACATTTCTTACACAGAACACATTTCTATTTATCTATTTTTTCTCAGAAAATGTGGACATTGATATTGTAATCTACAAATGTATTCTGTACATATTTACTGAATACTGTAAAATAGAAGATGCAAATAAAACTGACGTTAACACTGCTGTATAGAGTTTATCTTTCACATTTCATTACTTTTTTAGACTTTGAACTCTGAAAATATAAGTAATCTTGCTTTAACACAGATAATGCAGAGCTTGATCAGAAAAATAAAAAAAACCTTTCAGTGGGAAATGGCCTTTCTTGCTGTCAAATGCCTTTTTGAGGATTACAGTGATCGGCAATATACAAACATCACGAAAGGACAGTGATACTGAACATATATAGTGTCAAAGGGCTCCAAGACGATCCAGTTGCAGTGGAGCTGTGACATCCATAGTATTAAAGCTATGGACTTCTCTGGATTCTCTTGCAGACTGTGGCCTGATTTTTTTCTCTTCAGTTTAATGTTGGTGTGCCTGTCTCTGCTTCCCTCACTTACAACTCTGTCCCCAGCCAAGCTGATCTCACTGAGCTGTTAGTGACCTGCATGGCTTTTCTATTTTAAATGTGAAAAACGACGGAGAACTGGAGATAAAATGTGATTCTTCTTATCACACAGTAGCATTTTTCCTAGCAAGTGACCAACAGCAGTTACCATGTGTAAGGTCAGTTGTTGCTGGGAGAGAAGTGTGTGCACAGCAGGGTTGCAATGGAATGAGTGGTTTCATGTCTTGTACTTGGGAGAACCCTGAAGGAAGGAAGACTTTTTACTCTGCTTGGTATCACAGCTCCTATCACGGAATAAAGTCCTCAAGAACTTCTGCTCCAGCCTCCCAGATGAGGTCCAAGGCAGTTAAAGTGAAATACCCCTTGGTTTTCTTCCCACATCCCTGATAAATGCGGCCTAAGAAATTCATAGTGGTGATAATTGTAGTACCATAATGCATTTTTTCGGTACTAGAAATTTTATCTGTATTCCCCTATTGCCACAGGGATACCAGATAGAACTTCCTTTGCAGCACCTGCTCATAAAGCTGTACAATCAGTCTTCTGTAAAGTTTTGTCATGGTCTGAGCTCTTCTGTGCTGCGGGATGGATGCCAGCATTGGGACTGAGGTCACCCATACATGCAAATGGTTCATGACAATTCTTCTTTAAACACAAGAAACACCTTTTTTTGACTGTGAAGGTGATCAAACACAGGACGTGGTTGCCCAGAGAGGTTGTGGAGTCTCCATCCTTGGTGGTATTCAAAACCTGACTGGACACTTGTAGTGGTTTGACACCAACCGGGCGGAAACACCAATTAAAGTGTAGTGGTTTGAGTTCGCCAATCCAATTTAAGTGCAGTAATTTAAATTTGGGTCTATTATTCAGGGTATTTCCCTCTGTGAGATAAGGGTTAGGAGAAGCAAAGCAGGCTCAAACTTTAAAGAATATAAAGAAAGTTTTATTAACAGAACTAAAAGAAAAAAAAGGAAAAAAAAAGAAATAAAAAGATCCAAATAATAAAAATTAGATTAAACCTTCAGAAAACCTCTCCTCCCCCCTCCAAACTTCTCTTTCAGATATTTCCCCACTGCCAATGCAAAGACACAACATCTGATATTTCTCAGTCAGTTTGCCACCTCTAGAATAACCTTTCTTCAGTTCACTTAGAGAGCGGAG
>VZTF01017492.1:1358841-1460231 GCA_013397755.1 Cnemophilus loriae | reverse complement strand
CCCCCCCCCGGGTCCCCTGTTACCTGTTGGAATGCCGGAAGCCAAAGAGGAAGTTCCCAGTGTCCAGCTCCTTAAATAATGTATCTCGCAGAGGGCGTACCTTAAATGTCATTGGCCCACGACACCCTGCCACTCCACAGGACCTGGCAGGGTGAAATTCACCTAGAAACCTGTCAACCCACGACAACACTATCCGAGGCCACTGACTCCAGCTGACTGTGCTTGAGCAGAGGCTTTGGGCAAAACAATATCCATGGGTGCCTTCCCACCTCAGCAACTCTTTGATTCTATGACCCTAATGGCCTGGCTGTTATGGTTACTGGCCTTTATACCCAGTCTTGTCAGCCCGCAGTGTCTCTTGTCCATCTCCACTCCCTGGCCAACACTGGGTCTGTAAGAAGTTGCAGCATCCTGTACATTGTCTTTGATACCACCCCCTTGGTTCTTGGGTAAGAGCAGAAAAGGAAGGAGAGATGAACCAACCTGACCTGCAGTATTTCTGCCCTCCGCCCTTCTAAAGTCTCTCTTGAGTATTCTCTCTCTTGAAGAATCTCAGTATTTTCTTAATAGAAATGTAACTCACCATTTTTTAACTGGGGAGCAGAAAGATGACAGAAAAGCCCCAGTTCTACATGTTTGCCTCATTGTTAGTGGTCACATTAATGGTGTGTGAATGTGTGTTTGAAGCAGAAGATTATGGAAATGCCTTTGAGGTGGGAATGGACTGGCCAGTCGCTAGATGTATTTCATAATGTTAGCTATAACATTGTTCTGTTGCAGTACTCAAGTGCAAGAACTGCAGAGTAAACCCTTATAAACAAGGAAGATCACTACAAATGTGTAATTGAAGAATAACTGTGATCCCAAGCTGCCTGAGACTATCTGACTGACCTTATACTGGGGAATGGTGTCTGTTGGGAATGGGAAAATGGACATTTAATTAAGAGCACTTGAACTCCATAGCAATGATGTTTTCCACTGGGATGAAGCACTAAGGATAACACCATTGCTAAGAGAAAGACCGAAGAACCACCTCAAGTGCATTAGGCTGTAGTGCAGGTATGGGAGCCAGCATGGTGGGCTAGGTGGGCACAGGAAGCCCACCTGAGAGAAGGGAAACCTCTTCCAAATAGCAGGTTAGCTGAGAAAGGCTGGTTAGAGCCTCTCTCTCCAGAACTGGAGCTGCAGCCACCTCAGCTATGCAGGCTGAAGACTGACTGGCTCAGATTTGGGTCTGTGCCAAGCCAAGACAACAAGGTATGAGGAGCCCATGGTGGAGACTGCAAGGATGGCAGCTACTCTCCCAGGTCTGAGAAGGAGGACTGACTTAAGAGCATTGTAAAGGCAAAAGAAGAGGTCAAAAGAAGAGGAGACTTACATAATACTGTTGGTTTATTCATTATGGGCTTCCCCAGGGCATTTCCCTCCCTGCCCCACCCCTTCCCCCCAAATAAGGCTGTATTTGCCTTAAGACCTTGGAGCCACTGCTAGCAAGCAGTTAAGCACTGCTGCTCAGGAGCACCCACGTATGTAATTCACTTCTGCAAGTTTCTAGGCGGTGTCTTGTGCCAGTGTTATTTTCAGCAAGAACACCTAAGTGATTGAACCCGGCCTGTGTGACTGGCAGCAGTGCTGGGTAGAAAGAGGGTACATAATGTACGTACACTCGGCACTCTTGTTTCTCTGCTGCTGCTGCTGCTGCTGCAGAGCATTCTTAATAGGTTACTAAACTTTGTACTGGCACTTCTGCAGAAGGGACCTGGCAGTAGAATAATATTTGTATTTTAATTACTTGACCTATTGGCCTGCCTTGTTGGGCAGGCTTCTTTAGCCCTATAACCAACTCCTTAATGACCTTCACTATTGAACAAAATTAAAATAATAGGAGAAGCTTGTTGCTCTGATGAAATGTTCAAGGGCAGAGGAACTACTATAAAAGGACTTAATATTACCTTAAGGTCCTTAGATAAATCTTAAATTTTAAACAGCTATCTCTAACACATTCTCCAGTGCATGACACTGCTTTGCCATCTCAGGAATATCAATTAACACTTTGCCATTTTCCTGCAAAACAAAGGAGCAAAATAAACCAAAACCCCAAAATTTTTAGTGAACTGGGACAAGAAGTGGAATAAGAGACCCTTGACAACCCTATGGGATCAGCTGTCAGGATTACCAGCAGTATAATTCTTTGTAATGGTTTTATTAATGAAAATAACTTCTGACTGTCGGTATGCTTTATAAAAAGTCCAGTTAACCCTTAAAATATTTCTGTGAGACAGTAGGGAAGAAAAATAAAAGCACTTTATCAGTGAAGATACGCACACAGAGAAGGAAAAAGCATCTTGTCTAAACCAAAGCAAAAGGCAAACAGTGATGGATTTTGAACTGGAATGCAGGTGCTGGCGATGCCTTCCACTGGGCTCAGCCCACTATAACACTCCCTTGTCAGGAGGTCAAAGTCGGAACAATACTGGTGGGAAGCACACAGCTACTTAGGGGCATCAGTGTACTGACCTCTTACATTCATGGCAGCAGAAGCAAATCCAGTGGATAAAATCCAATAGTTTAGGCACCCAATCAAAGCAGATTATTTCAAAACTTTTTATTAAATGTGAGCTCATCTGCCTCTCTAAATGTCAATGTAAACAAGCTAGAGGGAACACAAAAAGGCCAGAGGAATACTTGGGCCGTTGCCTGTTAAATTTATTCTTGTTCTGACTCCTCTCTTCTGGTGAAAGCAGAGAGCAACAAGGGGCTTAAAACCAATGGACTTCAGCTTCACGGCAACTTAGACAGATTCCATGAATCTGAGCCCAGGCTTAGCAGTATGCATCTTAGTGACTCATATGGTTGAGACTAGGGAGCCAGGACCATCATCATAGTATTTGTGAAGGAGTTTCTGTACTGTTTCCTATCTCCCCTTCCCCGCCAATCCAACGTAAGTGCAGTAATTTAAATTTGGGTCTATTATTCAGGGTATTTCCCTCTGTGAGATAAGGGTTAGGAGAAGCAAAGCAGGCTCAAACTTTAAAGAATATAAAGAAAGTTTTATTAACCGAACTAAAAGGAAAAAAAAAAATAAAGAAGAACCAAATTATAAAAAATTAGATTAAACCTTCAGAAAACCTCTCCTCCCCCCTCCAAACTTCTCTTTCAGATATTTCCCCACTGCCAATGCAAAGACACAACATCTGATATTTCTCAGTCAGTTTGCCACCTCTAGAATAACCTTTCTTCAGTTCACTTAGAGAGCGGAGTTTCTCTTAGCCACGCTACGGAGGTTCTCCACAAGAAAACAGTTCTCTCGTGGCTTCAGCATCACAGTGAATCAGCCGCCCGGTTTATAGCATCTGACCCCTGTGAAAGTCCTTCCCACACCTTGCAGCCTTCCCACAGCTGCTTTCGTGGGCCACGTCAGTTTATGGGGTATAGTTTTAAGGATGAGCTGTTCTAATACAAAAGAAAAGTTCTCTCATCTCTCCAAAGTCATCTTCATCTTCATCTCTGAAAGCAAAGGTCATCTTCTCTATCCACCCCCGGGGCAAGGGGTCCTCATTTCACTCTCTCCCCCTTTAAGCTTCTCTTCAATTGCAGCCCACCTCTGCATCTGCTGGCTTCTCAAGCCTGAACACCTTTGCCCATAACTGCTATGAATCTCCACCCCCAAAGCTGGGGCATCTTTAGAACGCTCCAAGTCCCCCCATAAAATGTCATGAGTTACAGGAAACAGTCTGATGGGTTAATCACCCATCCTCCATAGCTTCCCAAGAGAATTTCAGCCCCAGAGCTAGGGCATCTCCTCATCCTCCTCTTTCTTTAGTTCAGTCCTCTTGCTTCACTGACTTCAGTGTCTCGGTGTAGCTTCCTTCACATGCTTTCACCCCTTTCTCTGACTCGGGAGAGAATCGGTGACTGAAAGGTTAATCTTGTCCTGGGCCGGTGGATGGTCATGTTATCTCGGCCCGGGCAGCGGCCGGAGGAGCCGGGGGAGGGAAAGGAGGAGGAGGGTGAGGGAGAAGGCCGTTCTCCCACATTGCCAGCTGCATCAGGATCTTAGGAGTTGCAGCAAACCGGGGGGGCCTCCCCCACTCGGCCCGGCCGAGCGAGGGGGGCTGCTGGAGGTGGCCAGAGGTGGGGGCCTGACCCAGCCCGGCGGATGGTAAAAGGGAGCCAGGCCCCGGCCCTCATGGGGGAAGGCAGGGAAGGGGAAAGGCTCGGCCCGGCAGATGGTAAAAGGGGGCCAGGCCCGGCCCTCGGGGAGCCGGAGGAGAGGGGAGAGGGCCTGCCAGGCAGGCCCGAAGGCCTACCCTGGCAAAAACCCCCTCCCCGGTCCCCTGTTACCTGTTGGAACGCCGGAAGCCAAAGAGGAAGTTCCCAGTGTCCAGCTCCTTAAATACTGTATCTCACAGAGGGCGTACCTTAAATGTCATTGGCCCACGACACCCTGCCACTCCACAGGACCTGGCAGGGTGAAATTCACCTAGAAACCTGTCAACCCACGACATGTTTCCTATCTCCCCTTCCCAGGAAAAGTCAACAACAGCTTTAGGAATAACCACAAGTCTCTAGAATCTGATAGAAATTGTGTGTTTTAGAAACAGAATCGAGTTTTCGTAACTATAAATTATTTATATACAGTGTGTAAGTGGCAGCACTAACACCTGTGCCTTGATCCTTCAGGAAACCTCTACTGATCCTTTGTCTCTACTGGTAGCTGAGACACAAGCTCCTTCCCCAGGCAGAAGGACTGAAGGAGATCTCTACTGTACTTCCCCCAGTGTACTTGACAGATGATGGACTGTTTCGGCCAAAAAGTGGAGAGCCTTCTCACTCTGCATCTGAGAGAGGTCAACAGCCTTTCTGGCCAGTAAATCCTTTTCCAAGTGTTGAGAGTTGCAGAAAATTAACTGCTTACAGCTTTTTTTTTGCGGTGCAAGGGTTAATACAAAATAAATTTATTTCTGTGAAATGCAAACAATGTGGATTTAGTCATTTTTTTAATTTTAAAGTAAAAAACAACTCTACTTTTTCCCCTCAAAAAAAAAATTGTCAAAGTAGTTATTTGAGTCAATCAGAAACATCTTTTTACATTAAAAAGTGTAGAAAGACAGAATTGGGAAGGACCGACAAAGATCATTGAAGTCCAACTCCTAACACTGCACAGGACACCCCAAGAGTCACGCCAGGTTCCTAAGAGCCTTGTTCAAACACTCCTTGAACTCTGTCAGGCTTGGTGCTGTGACCACCTCCCTGGGGAGCCTGTTCCAGTGCCCAGCCATCCGCTGGATGAAGAACCTTTTCCTAACATCCAACTTAAACCTGCCCTGACACAACATCATGCCATTCCCTTGGGTCCTGTCACTGGTCACCACACAGAAGAGATCAGTGCCTGCTCCTCCTCTTCCCCTCACGAGGGAGCTGATGAGAGCTATGAGGTCTCTCCTCAGTCTCCTCTGCCCCAGGCTGAACAGACCAAGTGACCTCAGCTACTCTTCATATGGCTTCCCCTCACTCCATCATCATGGGTGTTCCTGATTAGAAGGGTGTAAAGGCTGAAGGCAGCAATGTTGGTGCCCTGCCATGATTCCTTGGACATGACTTTTCCAGCCCCTGTGTCCCCTGAGCTGAACTGGCTTTCTGAACTCTTAACTCTAACCCTAACAATAATGGAACCTTGGTGCTAAGGCTGAGGTCCGTATCACAACGGGTGACCCAGATTAAAAAGGTGTGAAGGCAGAAGTGTCGGTGCTCTGCAGTGATCCCCTTGGCATGACTTCTGCAGTCCCAGTGTCCCTGGAGCCTTTGGCTTTCTGACTCTCTGAACCCTAACACTAACTGTAATGGAATCTTGGCACTGCTTCTGAGGTCCCCAGCACAGCGGTGGCCCAGATTAGAAAAGTGGGGAGGCAAAAAATGATGGTGCCCTGCTGCAATCCCCTTGGCATGACTTTTCCAGCCCCAGTGTCCATGAAGCAGTAGGCTTTCTGTTTCTGTGAACCATAACTTTGTTTGAATTTAATATGTGACCAGCTCTGGTGGTCATGTAATTGACCAATGATGTTGAAAAAATGTCCCAATGCCTACTAGAATTCCTTTGAGAAGAACAGATGCATGTAGTTGGACTGAAATATAGTTGAAATTGGAGGAAATATTTGGAAGATATTGCTAAAAGTCATTTTTCATCAAGGCCATTAGCACTCTATTTGTCAAAGCATTCAGAAAGCTCCTTAATTTTGTTGGACTCATTGCTAATGCTGCTGCCTATGTTGGGACAGTAATAATCTCCCATTTAATAGGAAGCCACATTCTTTCATTTTGGGTGAGGATTTGTAAATGGCAGTCTATTCATTCATTTATCAATTCCAGATGTATTTAATAGTCCTTCAAACTGAATGTGAGAAAACAAAAATTAGATTAATTGTACTATGGCAAAAGTCTTCAGTATTTGATACCATGCTTTCTGCCCTCTAAGGACTCCTAAACAACTTCAACTACTGTTTTGGTGCCTTGGTTGTACTGAGAGCAGGGAAACCTCCAGGCAACTTCATTTGGATGAGCCATCACAAGCTGAAGTGTTCTTTCTCCTCCCACCTTTCACCTCTTTTCTTTATAAAATCCCTTTCCCCCTTTCTGCTTCCAGCCTCACATTGCCTGGACGCTGCTCAGCTTCTCCGTTCTCTCTCCACCTGTGCTGAACAGTGTGAATATGGGTGTTAACAAGGTCTTTATCAGTGGAAGACCTGTCTGGCTTTTGATAGGAAAGAAATTCCCTGTCCTATCTTTCTTCTTTATGCTCTGTTCCGGTATCACACACAAGACAAGGTGCTGCCTCATTCACAGCCACAGCAACAGGCAGGCTTTATAGAGACAGTGCAGCTATGTAGTCCTCCAAGAAGGATAGCCTATGGAGGTTGGAGAAAAAGCATTATTTTTTAAGGATGTTCTAGTTTAAAATGTGGAATAGGAGAAAATAAATGAACCACATCATCGGTATTTTTAACACTGTGAAAGTCTTGCAAGGACAGGAAAAAAAAAGGAGTGGCAAAAACCAAGCCAACTGGACATCTAGAGCTCAGGGGATATAAGGAGGGTGGGCAAAGTGCAGAAGTCACTATAGACAATGCATTGTGCATCACAAGTGCATGTTCTTGTTATTCATGTAGCAAAAAATATTTATGCTCTCTGCTTACTTCTCAGTGAGAGATGGGCAACTTACCTTGCATCTTGAGCAGATCTATGAAGCAAAAACACATGGCAAAAGCATGGCAAAAGCACAGATAGACAGAACAGAGCAGATGGAGAACATGTGAGTCAAAGCACACTCTATAAACAGAAATTACAGAAGTAAATTGGTAGAAGTCTTTTTTATTAAGTGCTCTTAGCATTTCCTTAGGAGCCTATTCCTTTAGCGTAAGTTCCTTTCTTGTAAGGAACCAAAAAGTATTTGCTTTGCTGATTGCTTTCGTGCAGATACAGGTTTTGGGAATCAGACCTACAGGATGGAAGCTCAGCACTGCTAATGATATTTGTCTAGGATGTATGTATCTGTAGTGCATTGACCTAGGTGGGACATCAGGTGCCCACCAAGCCACTCTATCATTCCCCTTCCCAGTGGGACAGGGGAGAGAAAATACGATGGAAAACAACCAGTAGGTTGAGATAAAGCATTTTACTAAAGCAAAAGTTTGCATATGCATAAGCAAAGGAGAAAAAAGTTTAATCTCTACTTCCCATCGGCAAGTGATGTTCAGCCACTTCCTGGGATAAAGGGCTTCAGCACATGCAGGGGTTGCCCTGGAAGGGGAACAATGTAAAATAACAAATGCCCCCCATTCCTCCTCCCTCCCTTTGGTTAATTTGGGTCAGCTGGCCTGGTTGTGTCCCCTCCCAGGAACTTGCCCACTCCCAGCCCCCTGGGAGGGGGGTAAATGTTAGACAGTGCTGATGCTGTGCCAGCACTGCTCAGGGAGATGTTTTGTATTTATATAATTCCTTCCATTTTCAACCTAAGATACCAGCAATTTTGAAGTGTCACGCACCTTCAAAATAACACACATTGTTATATGTTGTATGTATTGTTGTATGTTGTATGTATTACACCCATGAGCACGTATTTATGAGAACTACATGGATTTTCTTCAAATCCTGATGAAGTATTTTGGTTTCTTGAGGCACACCACCTCTTCCTAATATTTTCAGAAAGAAATCTATTGTAAGCTTTTCCTAAAGCCTACATGCAACTACCCAGTAAGTATATGTCTCCTTGCAGGTCAATTATTTTCAAGGTTTCCACTCAAAGATGAAGTCCTCTAAGATTCACTCTCATTTCCCTCCTCTCTCTTTGCCATGTTTGAATTCTGACATTTGCTTGCTGAAAGGATGAATGAACTCAGAGGCAATGCTGCTATATTTTATCTGCCTAAAGAACGGCCAGCAAGGAGGCTTGTTTTGTTTTCCTCAAAGCCACACTACCATAATATTGTATGCATCTGCCCATGTCAGATAACTCTTAGGAGTCCACACACGAATGGAAATGATCTTTCCACTTCTATGTCTCAAATAATCTTTTTCACAATTACTGGATTACCTAAAACCACTTAGATAACCTTGCTGAAGTTTAGAGATACAAGAGAATTTAACATAAACAGGGTTTTTTTCCAAATGTTATTTTTTAACACTTCCTCCTATGAATCCTAAACAACTTTTTGTTATTCATCTCACTAACCATTCATGGATGAATGGCAATTACTGAATGTCTTAGAAACAACACCTTGAAAACGACATTCAAATCAATTTTTCAACAGCATGAGAGGCTAGGAGGTAATTCACACTTCTTTTATAATAATATTCTATAAGAGGTACTGTAGTCATCTGCCTTCCTGCCACCTCCTCCAGAAGTAAAAGATTATAAATTCACTCTGATTTAGTGCAGCCAAATGTACCAGGCAGAGAAAAACATTGCAGACAGAATATGCTATTAAGACTGATACAAGTGAAAAGCCATCTCCATTACTGTCCCAAAACTAACTTGTTCCTCCCAGTTCAGCAAAAGCATGGAAGAATTCTGCAAGGCAGAGCTGGAAAATGTCTTTCCTTCTGAAAAGAGCATTTATCCATGGACAGCAACTCCAGAAGCATCCAAGCCTGGTATCTTGAACACTGTTCTTTCTAACGAGGCAAGCTCAGAACCCTGCTTTGGCCTCCTAAATATCAGCTGCTTATTAAAATCCATAGAGTTCCTCTTTCTGAAGTGGTGCATACACCTTAGGGGTCCACTGAACCTTGAATCCTCAAATGTCAGCATTATTCCAGCATGTGCTCAAATTTACCTCTGTCACGACTTTAAGACCAGCACAAATTCAAGCTTCAAAGCTGGGACAAAGGAACTAGAGACCTTATGGCTAAAAGATTGTTTCATCCTTTCAAAGGGCAACTGAGGAATGAGGAGATGCCACCTAAGAAGTTCATGCCGCAGTATCTGTCACACATCCGACACTTGGAATCAGTTTCTGCTGTTGGCACAATGTCCCCAGACCCCTAAGCCAAAGCAACAGAAGATTTGAACCATGGCTGAGGAATGTGTGAAGCAATCAAACCCAAACCATCTACTTACAAAGCTAGCTTTTATTACTGAATGCAGATGTAAAAAAGCACCAGCACTGCTACTGCTAAGCTAATTTCCACAGTATATTCTACATACACACACAAAGATTAAGCCAAAAGAATAAAAAAAAGAGAGGGAAATATTGCCTATTTCCCCTAATCAGACATGCAGACCAGGCATCTTCCTGTAAGTCCGTTCCTTTCAGGCAAAACCTCTGATAAATCTTACAGTTAAGAGTCAACCCACTTTTTAGCATAACATTTGAACCTAAGCTCAGTGCTTCTGATGACTTCATATGAAGGATGCTGGCACCACACAGTCAAGGACACCGTAGTTCAAACTCCTCTCAAGGTGGATGCTGCATAATCTCTCATTTGATCTACAGAACAGCGTGTACTTGCCATGAGACTCAGCCTTACAGGGCTGATAGAAAGGCTGCAAATATTCTGCCGTCTTAAGGGCCTTCTCCAGTTCTCCTGGTCAAAACAGTTTAACACTCTGTCAGTCTGACCAATGTCAGTGCCTCACACAGGAAAAGATTCCTCTTCCCTTCCATCACACCTGGAAGCAACAAAGCTGACTTGCAGGCCAAAAAAAAAACCCCAACTTGTTTTAATCCTTCTATTTTTCAGCATGTTCCAGGACAATTTCCAGTCTCCATCATGGGGCTAAGAAACTCACCACACGCTCACCTGATGTAATATCCTCTTCCCCATAGTTCAACTGCAATCACTGCTGAGCATGACCACCACTCTGTGCAGTACCTCCCACATGATAGCAGACAGAGAGAAGGGACTTCTACGGGGCAGAGTTACTGGGTTGCTGCAGGGCCAAACAGGTCCCTCAGGCAGATCAAGGGACCTTCAGAGACTGCCTAGCTTGAGAATAAAGATGTGATGTTTTGGTAGAATTTTTGAAGTGACTTCTTCACGTTATTTACAGGTTTGAACCTTCCCATTATCAAGCAGTTGAAGATTTAACCTCCCTGTGATGCTCCCTAGCAGCACTGCAGCTATTGAGCTGATCACACGTTGTCTGTCTGTCCCATTGGAGAACATTTCCTGTAAAAAGAATTTTTGGCACGGCTGCTTCATTCTGTGCCAGGAGCAGAAAGTTGATGCAGAGATTAGCAATCGATTTTCTAAGAAGTACCCCACAAATCAGGACTCCTCTCTCTGTTTGCCTTCACATTTCTGCTGGAGCCTCTATAATTAATTTAAACAGATACAAGCACTTCTCCTCCTCTCCCTTTTGATGCGAGCTGTTTCAACAGACTGTGCAGCGAAGCTGCAGCAATTTCAAAGGCTTCCGCTCCCTGCGCAGAAGGGAGCAGCTGCAGGAATAGCTCTTTGAAGAGGAAATGGCACCCAATGGGACTGGCAGGCGGCTCCGAGCTGAGCTCAAAAAGCCCCCAAAGTCCTTGGGAGCATCTGAGGACATCAAAAGAGGAAAGAACTAGGCTGGGAGAAGCCTGAAGAACGACTTCCCCCCACCCCTGGAGCTTTTTTCTGTGTAAGCAGCAGGGTCTAAGAGGAAGAGTCTTCCTCATATTTGGCTCAGATGATCCTACTTATATTGAAAGACTGGAAGTAAGGGCTGAACACCACTGCAGTCCTGGATTATCCACTAAACTGTAAATGTATAAATAGGTATACAAACACAAACATATCCATACAAATTTTGGACTCCTGTGTATTATTAAAAAAGCCACTATATTTCTATTAATGTAAGTAAGTATAAAATCATATTTCAAAATGACTAAAAAGCACTCATGGGGCTTCATGCATGTTTAACTGGTTAACTGATGAACTCACTGATGTGATTTATCTCAGTGAAACTGTACTTTTTTATGATGATTGCCAGTATACTCCTTTGTTATTTACAGCACAGAACTCACTTTCCTACTGTCCCATTTAGGTGATTTATAGCAAATTCAACAGACAAAATTAAGAAATCTTTGTTTCATGTATATGAATTTGTGTACAGGTACATACATATCCTCTCTGCCCCCTAAGTGGGTAACATCACTGACTCACTGCTGAACTTCATAACCAGTGGAAATTTCTAGCACTGATTTAACAGGCTTCAGACCCAACAGGACTGTATTCACCTGTGCAACTCCTGAAGGACTATTCCAGATGAGGGGTAGTTCAAACAGCAGCATAAATAAATGCCACTTTACTACACTGCTACCGTGCGTAACCATCACGTTGTCTAGAAAAAGAACTGACACAACACATCCTGTAAATGCCTCTTCCTTGTCAGACTGCACTAATTATACGCTGCATCAAACTTCTCCATCTTTGTCCTCCCAAATGGCAAGTTCTGACTTTCCCTATCAATTTCACACTGCTCTTCCCTCTTCACTTTTTGATTTTACTTTTTGGAACAATTTAAGTTCATGGACATACAAACCTGAGATAAGTGGTGCACAGACCTACTGTGCGTGTATTTACGCCCACATTTCTGCACATCCTTTGGCACAGATGTGGACAGCCTTTATCGGAGACTATATTGAGTTTGGCAGGACAACCCTGCATCCTGGAAGGAACTGCCCTCAAACAATTTTGCTCTATAAACAGTTTTGTTCTGCTATTAACATTAGGCCTTAATGTTCTGATATTGCCCAACAAATTATGGTAAAACATTATATTGTGACTATTTTATTATATATTGCAATTAATTGGCTAATGAACTCCATTGAAAACACTTATCTTTTCCTAAATGTATAGGCTGCTTAACTGAGTTATTAGATTATGTGGAAAAATATAAGGAACTAAGCTGAGATCAGTGGAATAATTATCATTTCCAGTTCTCTCTGAACTGAAAGGTTTGCTGATACTCCTTGACACCTCATATCTTAGCTGTATTTTAAGTGTCTGACGAGGTCAGTTGTTGAGAGACAAAAACTCCACAGCCAGTTGTTTAGATTTCTGACAGCAAAATTAGAATGCAGAGCAGGAAATAAACTGAAATGGTCTCATACTTGAATGGAATATAAACATTCTGCTTAATTAGGTCACAAAGCATATGTTTGTTTACTTGGTTATTTTCTCTCTGGCAGTTCATCTCTGGGTAACACAACTATCTCACTGGAGAGTGTGGAATTCCCATGGCAGATAACACGAGGTCGGTAATTTGGGGGCCAGAAAAGTATGCTTATTAGCACTATTTCAAATACCTCATAATGAAGGGAGTTAGAGTGTGAGAACAATACATGCCTCACTGGCTTCTGTATCAGGTTGGTGTCCGCACAAAGGACAGCAGAGACATTAGGGAGCTGGTTATAGCTCTCTAAATTTCTGCCTGTCCCTGATTTACCTTCTTGGTTGATTATAATGCAGAGAAGGGTATAGATGCTAGTGATGCGTATTCCATAGATATGGAAAATCTTCCCTTCTTGCAAACCAAGAGGCAATATTGCCACCTACGTTCACCTCTATCACTCTATAATTTTTTTGTATTTTATTTTTGTAGTTTTCGTCTACATCCATCTATGCGTTAATTTTCTTCTTTGTTTTAAGGCTACTCGGAACAGTTATCCAGCCTCTTTGTCTTCAGAAGTACAAGCACACTTCTGGTGGTGCATATAAAACCCAGTAATTTCTGTTTCTGTTTGCATTACAGACCCAAGCCACAACTGAGACTAAAGGAAGTCCTTCAGAGACAGTCCCAGTATAGACAAGTCCACTCAGGCACTGTGGAAAGAGCAGATCCCCTCACTACCACCAACACCTCCTTTTATGGGCCTGTGCTGAAACAGGACAGGGCTTACAGAAAATCGTGTGTGCTGTTCCCTCCAGACCACAGTTCCAGGGCATGGTGCTTTACAGACCAGCATGTTTTTCACAATGAGCCAGTATTTTCTGGATGTAGCACCTCAGCAATGGTTCCTCCACTATCAGTCTCACATCAGTTCCTGGGATGAGTTCTTCTGATTTCTCGATAGAGATTACTTGCACCTGGATGGGAATGATGGGGTGTTGGCAGGGACACTGAGCAGACGAGAGGAGACGAGAGAAACCTTGCCAGCCTTTGTGTGTACAACTGCTGAGTCAGTTCAACAGCATCAGAAATCCCCGCCCCCACAAACACAGGTGCAGATGGCCATGTAAAAGTAATCTGAATTTGGCTGCTGCCCAAATTCCACATTCCTCTTGGCTCCACTGGAGCCTTTTTCCCACATGACCTCATCTCCCATGCCCATGCAGCGGATAGCCAGGCAAGCAATGTGCAGTTTTTCTCAAAACATCCAGGAGTTTTTGCGGAAGTGGGAAGGAGATGGGAGTCTGATACAGGCGAGAGGAAGAGCATACAGGCATGCCTGAGTCTGGGCCTTTGACCCTCAGACCCCCCACACAGCCCCTGAAGTCTGGAATCCAGATCCTTGGAGCTACCAGGCTGCCTTTGTGTCCTTCCACTCCAGCAAGAATGCATAGGCTGCAGGAAATCCTTCCATGTGAAGGACTCTGCCAGCGTAAAGCTGCTCTGCACAGAGCCTGGCAGTTCCCGCTCTGTCTCCCTCTAGGACAGGATTAGAGGGTATCAGGATGCCCTTGTGGGAGACTCAAGCTGCTGCAAGCCAGCTTCAGCTGCTGACGGAACTGGTCTGGCCCCTGCCCCTCTCCATACACAGCTCCAAGCAGCTGAAGACTGACATGCAGCTACGTGAACAACAACTTCAGTGCCAGCTGGAGGGCTGAGGGCTAATTCCCACACCCATCTCAACGCCCGAATTAATACTGAGTGCAGCTACAGCATATGGAGCTCACAGACGTATTGAAACACAAGCACTGAAGATTCAGAAAGTTAAGTTTAACCTACACAAGCCTTATTGATCCTCTTAACGGCTGTGGAAGCTTTACCTACAAGTGACAACATTCGACTGTCTACAAAAGAAGAGTAAACTCCTTATTTTAACTTCGCTTAAACAATTAGCAAGTCCACACATTCACCATTTGCCAGGGGGACTAATGAAGCCAAAGCCAGTGGCAATGAAATATATGACGTCTGACCAAAGACTGCTTCCATGCTGTGTTTCAGTTTCCAGAACGAAGCCACTTTGTGTGCACAGCTAACAAACTTTGTAATTTGCCTGATTTGATTTTGAGGGAGTCTTCAATCATTTTTCAAAGAAAAGTGAAAAAAAAATCGTTGACTTTGATTAAAATAAAACAGAGACAAAGCCTGGAGTACTTCAGATATCAAAAGTTTCAGGAATTCACAAGCAGTTTGAAAAAGAAAACTGGATTAGAAATCATGATACAACTTCACTGTAGGGACCACTGCTTCAGCTGCTATGATTGGTAAAGGAAAATCAAAATCTGTTGCACTCAGATATGTATCATATTTCATGATGGATATCTAAGAACCACCCATTCCCTCATCTCATGTTTAGCATATCCCATGTGTTAGGGCAAAAAATAAAAACCTGAGCAGTAGGCATGAGAATGACAACACCATCGGGAGCCTCCTGCTGTTGGAGGCTTTATCGAGGGGAACTTTGACTGTCAGCTTGGCTGAGCTTCAAATTTGCCCTAAATATGGTGCAACTGGCTGAGAAGAGCTGGGACGACAGGGTGAGAACACTTGCCACCAGAGAACTATCAACATAAGAGGGTGGCTACCTTCCTGTTTGCTGGGCTCTCACACAGACTGATCAAAAAGGGAACACTAATACAAACTACAAGTGTTAGGTACAGTGTATGCCAAGCTCAAGCAAGGCTGCTAATGCAAAGCAGAGGCTTTGGCTGTGTGCAGAGGGGGCATGGGCACAGAGCAGCACACAGGTGTTTGCATACGCACAGTGGAGCTTGTGGTGGGAAGGAAAAAATGAATTGCAAGAGGAATTCCATTTTTAACAAGTTGTTAGGCGGTACTAAGTGCCTATTTAAATCTGAATTGTGTAAACAGTGGAAACAGGAAACGAATGGTGAACAAGGTTACAACTGCCCATTAAATTTTCTGGACTGGCTAGGAAAAGATCCTGTCTGGCATCTGAATATGCCGCAGGAAGCATTCTTGATGTTGTGTCTATGCCTTCAGCCTCCTTTAGGGCTATTGCCATATGTCACACAGCTTCCCATGGTAGCCATGAAGATGCTTCACAAAAGTGGAAAGCTTTAGTCTTTCTGTCAATCTCAATCATGGTCACTGCAACTCCCTGTGGCTGCAAACTGCTCCACTCGAGCTCTGGGCTAGGCTCTAGGCTGTAATCATGCTGTGAACCTGAGAGAAGGGAGGTGTGTGGGAAGGAAGAAACAAGAACAGAAGGAAATGACACCTCAAGAGCCAACAGCAGGATGGAAAAATGGAGATACACAAGGAACTTGTCCTTATAAGAAATGCAGAACAGAAGACTGTTGACATGACACCCTGCACGAAACAGCTACATGAAATACTATTAGCAGCTTTGGAGGTGTGCATGATCAGAGCAGCAAGGAAGAAGAAACATCCTGAATCTGAATAACTCTCTGTCTCTGAAAAAGACAGGTAATTAATTTCTGGTTTTAAAAGTTGTAAGAGATCACTGATCATTTGAGCATTTTTCAGCATAATTGAAAACAAATAAGGAAAAACCTAGCTTACAAATAGCAGCAAGCCGTGTTTGGGTTGCTTTGTTTTTATTATAATTTTTTTTAGAAAGAGCATTTACAAAAATCCAGATACAGATCTGTGGCTCCATATGTATGGTAAGAAGAACATTTGGTTGCACTGTGGTCATCTCAGTGGTATTAATCTGCAGTCTCGTCATTCATTATTTATAACATCACTGTCTTTGTGAAGTACCAGGTCACCATTACCATAAATCCCAGATATTTCACTTAAGTACTAAAATTTTAATCAGTCTTTAAGAGTGAAAAAGAAAGAGAATTAAGTCATCCAAATAGGCAGAATAATCAGATTATGTGGGAACATACAACAGGACAAGAAGATCATGCCAACAAGAATTTTGGCTCTAATATGCTAAAGTGTGAATAAAAGCTCTTGTGCCATGCTTGTCAAAAGACCACATGCAACAGCTTGGCCATGTAGGCAATTACTACAACCTTCTGTGGACCTGTAAAGTATTCCAGAAGTGAACCAGCATTAGTGATCTCAGCTAATAAAATTCAGCCCTGCTCCCACTTCTACAAGTTGTAGCAGTCCATACTCTCATTAGACAGCAAGAATTCAGGGCAAGGATCATCCTTTAGAATGTGCTTTGTACAGTGCCAAGCACAAAGGGTGGAGGACTCTAGCTGTCACACAATATAAATAACAGTGATTCATCTTTCTGATGCCTCCCTATTAGCTTGATTACCTGGCTTGAGTCACTCAAGGTCTGTAACAGCTTCCGTGGGCTGTCAGAAATCTTATTTCCTCAAGCTGTTTATGCTGGTGAAAAAGACATCAACACACCTGCCTCCTGAGAGGATGGATTTGAGACAGAATACAACACAGCCTCCCCTCTTCATGCATGAACACAAGTTTGCCTGAGCTGCTCTTAAGGTAATGATGAAGAATGGGAATCCAGGCTCTGTATCTGCAGTCAAGCGTAGTTTATCTGTAGCTCAGGTGAGACTTATGTTTTGGGGGAAACATAATCCCCCGAATTGTGTTACACCTTCTCACCCCTGCAAGGAATTGGAGGTTCCTTTTGCTCCCTGAGCACACAGGGGCATGTGCAGGAAGCAGGTCCTGTTGCCCCTACTCAGCACTAAACTATGTCCTTGGCTCACTTGTTGGTGCAGCAATTTTAGGGAAGCAGATATTGTTCATTTAAAGAAAGGCTCGTCTCTATTAATCGATCATGTCCACATTCTCATCAAAATCCAGACTCTCACTCTGTCTGGGACTCCAAATGTCCCAGACATTTGGAACAAAAAGCAATGCTTTTTTGCTCCAGCCATATTTATCTATTGTTTGTTTTCAAAATGACCCATGCCACCTCTTTTGTTCCTTTATAAGTCCTTGTCACAGCTTCATCAACCCACTACCTATTTCTACCTGTCCTTTTACTTTACTTGTGTTTCGGTATTGTGCTTTTACCTGCACTGGACCAGAATTTAGCAATTTTCAGCTTGCTCAGGGCCATGGTCTTTCCAGGTTTTATTTTTTTATGCAACAGTCTAGCCATGTGGTTATTCATCATGGCCCCCTGCAGCTCTTACTTCCAAGAGCTGATGATTACACCGAAGCAGCATCCTTAATCTAAGAGTACTGTTCTTTTCCATGCAAAGAACAGGTTGGTGAGGAAAAAGTAAAAATACAAAAAAAATTGGATTTTTTTAATACAGTCTTCATGTCTGGCTCTTTTACTGAAATGCTAACAAGTCTCTACCTACCTCTGCAGGTCTAGGTTTTGAAAGGGTTGGTATTTTTTCAGTAACCAGGATTTCACTGAGTAAATCCTTCACACCAAGACAGGATTCTCTTCTAATTCCTACATCACTTCAGTGCATGCTTTTCTCTTCATCCCTTCCTGGCATTGTCCTTTAAACATGTTTATGAAAAAATACTTGTGGAAAAATCACACTTGTCTTTGGTCTCCACTATTTTCCTTCTCTTCTGTCCAAAAAGCATGACCAAACCCCTCCTAATAATTGAGAAGGCTTCTAAAATGTACAAATACTCAAAGAAAGACACGTTTTCAAGTACATCACAAAATTAAATTGTAATCTACAGCAATTACACACACGGTATCAACCTCAGCTAATTATTTAGTTGTGAGCTCTTTCAAATGCCTTCTTCTCACCCTCCAGCTAAAGCAGGTGAAAACCTATGAAATTAAATACTTGCAACTTCTAAAAGCAATGTCACATCTCCTCCTGTTGAAATTTGATCAGTCACTCAAACTGCAACTCCAAACATCTGCTGAACATTGACAATGTGGGGTAGATGTTACATCGTACACTCTTGAAGAGTAAAGACTATAAATCTCTCCCACGTAGCCAGTAAGAAGCAATTCCCTGTCAGCAGACACGGAAGAGGAGACACGAAGATAACCTTTCCCTATCTGTGTTGCCGAGGCTCCAAAGGCTGTAAATCTCTCCATTGCAGCCACTACAGTGATGGTTCTGCATGTTGTGCTTGATGAATAGTGACATTTCATCAGCTGCCTACATGAGATGCAGAATCAATGGAGAAGTATTTTACAGTTTTCCAAGGGCACACAGGGCCAGCAACACATGCTGCTATTGCATCTGCTCAAGCTTTTGCACTGCCCACTCACATGTTATTAGTAATTTTCCCATGTGCTTGTAATGGACTTATCCTGACACCTCTCCCAGACGTACCTCTGCAACTACCTCGCTATGCTGCAGAACCTCTGCTCAAATAAACAGGTCAGCAAATGCACACTTTGGTTTCTTGCTTTTCTGGGCTTGCAATGATGGCTTGCAATGATCTACTTCTCATACTGGAAAATAGCAAACGCCAAATCACAGCATTTTAGACCATATGCAGTCAAGCAAAGGCCACCTGACTCAGGACTGATGTTAGCTGCTGCTTTGTCCTATGGTCTGAAAGATTAGTTTCCTAAGTAAGTCGATAAGCATAGGATAGACTTTTTCAAAGCTGAGGTGTGAAGGGACCTCTGGAGATCCCCTAGTCCAAGCTTGCTGTTCAGACAAGGTTTTACCAGAGCAAATTGCACAGGGCAACATTCAGTTGAATTTTGATTATCAGTACGGATGGAGACTTCACAGCCTCTCTGGGCAACCTGATCTAGTGTTCAGTCACTTTCACAGTAAAAGAGGTTTTTCTTATGTGACCTTAGCTCAGTATAGCAACTGGGTATTTTTTTCTCTCCCCTCCCAAGGAACTGCAAAGTTGCATACACATTTGAGGAAAACTTTCTGCAAACAAAGTATGAGCAGGAAGGGCGGGTTTCCTGTCATCCGTACATCATTCTGAAGTTTTAAAGACAACAATTCACACCATAGGCTGCTAACATTGAAAAGGGATATTTATTATCGTATCTATATTCTAGCTCACAGGCAGCAGAAATTACACAAACATCACAGAGTCAACCTACCTAGAAAGCCTACTTCATAGCAGTCAGCTTTTCCTCTCTCTTTGCCAGTTTCCTGTTCTGGAAGAAGATTTATATATGATACTGAGGATGCCACCTGTCTCTGAGTTTCTTGAGCAGGATGAAAATGATGTGTTTACTTTACCCATCCCTTGGTACCTTAGTTCAGTACCTCAGTTCAGAACATCATACAACATCTATGTTCTGCACATCTGAAGAGGAACCAGGGCTTTCAAATGGGGATTATCCACCAGAGGCAGCCTTGCAGCCAGCCACCAAGGTCAGGGGGATTTTTCACCAGCTTGTCCATCACATTTCCACCCTTATCCTCTAAAGATATTTTTGCAGCATGCTTACTATTATCAGGACTGGATGAGGAATCTTCCACACCCTATCTAGCATTTTTTTCACTAACTGTGTTAACTTCAGGGGCTTGCTGCTCCATTTTATGATACTTAGCTACCCATTATAGGTCTTAGTCATGTTTCAAGGTCAAATCAAACCAAACCAAACCAAGGAGGTGAAAAAGAAGTCTTCTGAAGTTTGGAAGCAAAACTCACAGCTATGTACAGGATTACTGCTAAAGATCTAACTGATGTGATCTGTACACAGGTAGGGTTGGTTGTTTGAAGTTGTACTGCCTGTGCCAACTTTATTCTCTGCACCTTAGAAAGCACCTAATTATGAAGGCAGCATAGGGAATGATGGGCTGACATGAGCATAACCAACTTCCAATCAGTAATTAAGGCAATGTTACAGGATAGGCCATGGTCAGGGAGGGACTTACGGGATTTTCTTTGGCAAAACCAAGAAGCAGACATGTTGGATAAGCCATATAGAACAGCAAAAATAAGAGAGCTTCCTAAGTAAGTACAAAGCATAATTCTGTTTGCAAAGGTTAAAGGTATCTGGAGAAGACAGAATTCTTTTCCCTGAAATTTTATATATTAAAAAAAAAAAAGTCAGCTGAAGACTGACTTGTCTGTACAAAGAATACTACATTTAAAGGAGCATGATGCTAACCAGAACAACAGATGATGATACGAAGTTAAGGATGACAGTGCTACATGCCATGTCAAATTTAGCTCCTGTAAACTAACATGATAGTTAAAGGATGTTCACGTATAGTTTCCAGATGGAGGAGGGAAGAAAAGTCAGAAAAAACCTAGCTTAAGATGATTTCTGATGACTTTTTAACTGGAAGGACACAATCAGGCAGTTAAGACTATGGTAAAAAGAGAATGTAGTGTCTTGCAGGAATATTATCCCACCAAACAAACCAATTTATCTTTACCTATATGCACAGACCTGATGACAGATATTGTGACAGAATAAATATAAATAGAGAAAATTGCCCCAGATTTCTACCACTTTTAAAAATTCTGACAAATGCAACTGAGGGATGGACATAACTGAAGTAAAGCACAACGTGCTAGTTTCTCAGTCCAAATAGCAGTAGTTTCTGACTTCATGTGCTTTCACTGTTCATTGTTGCTTTTTGGATAAGATTATGTTCCATACTGCTTTTCAAGCAGATTCCAAAAATTTCTAATTGCAATAGATACATTCATAGTGTGTCTCAGTAAAATCAAAATGAAAAAATATGAAAACATCTAGCAGTAAGGTATTAACATCTGAGGTACAAAACTTCTCAGTTGAAGAGCTATACCTGTTAATCAAAAGATACATGCTTTCTTTACAGACAATTATATTTATGTCTGAGTCTTTAAGTGGAATTTATTAGATTCCTGCAGCAATTGACAGACAATAATACCACTGTCAAATACATTATCAATTAAATATGTATATGAGAAACAGTCTGACTTCCACAATCTAAAGCACAACATTCACTCCTTAAGCAGGACAAAGTGGTCTTTAAGCAAGCCAAGCACTAGAAATGGGTATTAGGTAATAATTTCTGTCTCAGAGTATGGGTAGTAGTTTATTTCAGACAACAGCTTTTCACTGATAAATACAACAACTGTACTATTACCCTCATTACAAAGTAGGAGTGTAAAGGGAGGGCAAGACCTATGCTGGAGCAGAAAACAGAAGTATGGGATTGAAACACTGTGATGCCTGACCTTCTCGCAACAGGAGGACAGACATGTTTCAAGGCTGTCCATATCAGGGTCAAGAAGTCGTACTGAAGGGCAGAGCAAGACTGCTGTACTGATTTTAAAGATCACAGTACGAGCCCAGTTCTTCATCATACCCATGCTTTTGTCAGCATAAATGCAGAGCAAGTGCTGGCCTGCGGACATACAAACTCTTCAGCTTCTGCACTACCTGGTCCTAACTAAAGCCACTGGTGTCAGTCTCTCAAAATATAATGCAGACTGTGAGATGCAGCTACACAGATACTCCATGTAACCCCAACTCTACACAGGCAGTTTATGTTGGCAGAAAATTCCTTGACCAAAATAGGCTACAGTGACAAAAATACTCTTAGAAGTATAACTACATCCACCTTGGTATAGAAAGGAAGCAACACTGGGCGACCTAAACCAACACTGCCACAGCATCACGAGTTTCATAAAGAGCCAGCTTTCACATATGTTAGCTACCACATTTCTTCTAAATCAGTCTCAGACACAGATGATGCAAGGGGCTGGCAAATGGTGGCTGTAGAAGAAGAAAAGGACTTTGTTACATTCTATCACAATTGATTTCCTTGCTGCAGGAGGAATGCTAAAGCACTCTTGTCCATATCAGCTTCTCCCACTATTCAGCCACTACAGGTGAAAATGTGAGATCAAACTGGAGAATGCAATTTACACTCTCTTCTCTCTTTTTTCTCCACAAGCTTTAGCTTGGGGCACCAGGGAAAGAACAAAGTAAAGGAGCTATAAAACCCACAATACTAAGAGTAGCATTTTCTTAAAACTCATGAGAAAAGGCAAAGAAGAAGAGCATTGATTTTATACTCTTCCTCACATTCCTTTCCCACACAGTCCGTCTCCAAATACATGACACAGCACAGCAGCATCAGTGAGCTCCAGTTCCCTTCTCGCTGCTTCGCGGCCCTGTACTGACTCACTTGAAACTCTTGCAGCTTGGTGAACTGCTTGGGGCGCAGGGAGGCAATGCAAGTCCTTAAGAAGCACTAGGTAGAGGACATCCTAAAGGCAATGGCTTAAATGTACTGTACAGGTATGTTAAGTCCTATTTTCTTTTTCAGAAGATACAGAACTGAAATATTATGATCTTTCCTTGTAGAACTCTATATACTTCTGTTTTTCAGATCCACACACATTTTCAAAATCCTCTAATGCAATTGGTTTGAGGAAGAACTTGAAATGTGACCATTTAATCAATTAATTTTATCAATTATCAGGAGAAACTCAAGAGTTACACAAAGGTTTTTGTTCTTGTTGTGTTTTGATTGGTTTGTCTGTGTGGTTTTGTTTTCACACACAATGTGAAGAAAATAATGTTTCTATAATTGGCCAGCATTTCCCTATCACATCAGAAAATATTTTTGAAACCTGGATAAAAAGTGTGGGAGCAAATGACTAAATGCGCCCCCGCCCCCATCAAAATTCCTTGTGTTTTTCTTTAAAAACCTGTATTTTTAAAGAGCTGGCAGAGGCTTGACCTCACATCTTCCATTAATATTAAGGAAAAAAGGTGTGGGCAAACTTTTTCACACAATTTTTTGAAAATCTCAACCCTTGATAAAACAGTATGCCAAAACAAAAGTAGTAATAATGTGGTTGATGTAACTTGAATGGTTCAGTTGCTTAAGATTTAACTGATTCCATGCTTCCTGAGTATGGATAGTTTGGTTTCTGGAATAATAGCAATTTGGATAGTTATTTCATTATTTCATCTCAATTGGGTTTTTGAGGAAATGTTGGTTGATTTGCGGGTATGTTGTTCTTATTTACCAATGAAATACTATATTCAAATACAGCACAGAGTTTTTCCCATTTGTTTTATATAAAAATAATAACAATTCAGCTGTATCCCTGGAGGAGTAATTGACAGAATCCTTCTAAGGGTTACTTCATCTTCCTTTTTTGTTCATGCTTTCAGTTTGTCAGCAACTGAAATAGTAATTAACTTGGACTGTCATGTTTTCTGTACCATAAATAGAACTTTTAAACAACCCTGAAAAGCCCTATTTTCTTTAGGTTACACAACATCGCAAAAAAAAGCAAGTGACTGAAAACCACTACACAATGGATTTTAATGTTTTGAGTTCTGAGAGAAAGTCAGCTGCAGGACATCCATGTCTGTTTTTCAGAGCCGCAGGGTGAAGGAAAAGTCTGCACTCTTCACAGGTTTTCTAAACAAGTGTATGACAGTGTTCTTTGCTTTTTCACTGCCTATGGAAGTGGTGGGTTATTCTTAGTCTTACAAACACCTTTGATCTGGATCGTTGAGGACCCCGCAAAGAATCTGCTTTCTTAGGGGCTCAAAAAAGATGACAAAAGGCAAGTTTGCAAGATAAGTCATCCAAAATGCCAATTCATGTGACTGCTATTATCAAAGACAAATGTATAAACTACTAAATAAATAAAATAAAGTCCTCACTCTTATCCCCCTCCCTCCAAATCTCTATAGCTACAGTAGCTGTGCCATGCTGTTTCTTAGAGAGTTGGGACAGTATATTTCTTATTATTCTAACAAGATGGGAAAAGCAGTAACATGACATCAATGGATATAAATGTGGTTGTAGGATAAGTTTATTGTAGCTTAAGACAGTCAGAAATATCTTGCTTTATGAAAACATTTCTCCTTAGTTTCAGAAGGGTTGAATTATTAAGCCTCATCATGTCTGATATATTTTGTTGGGGGGAAATACACCGAGAATAAGGAATCTGCCAATGTACTGCATTTAAGTACACAGTGAGATGTGATCTTATTTTGGGACAAATCCTGTATAATTTGGACTAAAACAACAACGTACCACTGTCAAAAAAACAATGGAATATAATTACTGAGGAGGCTTTTTTGCAAAGGATCACATGAAGACGACGTAAAAGCATAAACCCCCCTATTATTAGACTTACAGTTTTGTCACTATGGGCTTTCCTGTACTGAAGTTAATTCACTGCAATTTTTCTCCCTCCATGGTTTGTCAAAAAATTGGGGTGAAACCCGTGAAACAAACCCCACATTTTCTAGACTAAAATATGAACAGCACACCACACTTCAAAAATTCCAATCTGGTTCTAACAGTTTAATAATCCTTTCCCCAGGGGAAAACTAACACTAAAAATACCAAAACAGAAACAACACTCCAATCCAGCTTGGGTTAAAGATTTTTCTCTTCATTTTTAATGTAGAAGATCAGTTTAGGGAAACCACCTTTTTATGAAGTAAATGTTTCATAAACAGTGAAGAACATTCCCTGCTGGCACTGCCTGTGCAAATATACACTTAAGACTTCGGTATCTGCAATATGCTGTCCTCACTACTGGGGACCTGGCTGCCCTCTCATCTCCCGCATCACAAGAAGCAGCTATGCAGCAAGTGATTTCATGAAGCTCTTTTTCATGACATTCTGGAAAATTATTCCACTAATGCCTTGGTGGGCAGGTCCAATTTTTTGCCTCATTGTCTGTGTTCTGACTCCAACTCTGTATAATATTTTGGAGAAAGTTCGCCTTCTTTGCACTGTGCCGAGTAAATATTTTGTCAGTTGTTAAGGATGAGCTACAAAGTAAGTCCCAGCAACGTATCCAAATTCAGCAGCAAGACTTGGAACCATATTAGAACTTTTTCCAGATTGTGATCTGTAATGTATTTCAGAAGCCAGAAGAAAACCAACCACTTGAACTATTACGGAAAGGCTGAATGAACCCTTTTCAGAGCTGTGAAAATGTTTTTCCCCACAGTTAAAAAAAAAGGTAAAAAACATCAGTGCCAAGAGAAAGGGCTAGGTAATGAAGGGGGAAGTTTCCTTCCACTGCAGCATGTTCCCCAAGGAAGAACCAAACTGTGACACCAAAGTGTCCATGTCAAAGACACATCCATACCACCCTCTGGTGAGCAGTGAGCAAGGAAAACACTTAAAGAGGCTGCCCTCCATCCTGCTTCCACCGTGGAGCTATAGAGAAGGAGGCATAAATGAAGATGAAACAAGACTTGCTTCAGGAACATAATTATTTGATCTCTGCTGAAGCCAGGCAATTACTAGAAGTGATGATCACCAAAACTGAGTTACACTATTTAAGTAAGAAAACACTCAGCTTATAAACTACTAAATGAAGAGAAGCAAGGTGAACAAAACTATAGGGCTCAGCACACATCTATGACAATGTCATGGTAACCACTTGTTTGTAATTCTAGTGTTATGTATAATATACATAAAATGTTTACAGTAATGATCTGTGGGACAAAACCATGCAGACCTATATATGGGTGCTGTTGTTTGGATCAGTGAAGAAGTATAACAAAAAAGCACCTTCCTTTCCAATGAACAGTCGTTCTTCATACAATTTTGGATTAAAAGAATCTGTATCTTGAGGCTACTATGTCAGAGATTCTATCTTCCTTATACTGTTATGACTGGTTCCAGAAAAATATTTTTTCAGTCTGCAAGGCAAGATACAAAACCCCTAAACTGGTGAAAAGAATGCAAAGGATGAAGAGGGTCACAAGGAATGCAGAGACAGAGTGAGAAGACAGAATCTGAAAAAATGATGTTGGCATACCTGAATGTCCCNCTCCCTCCCTCCCTCCCCTTCTCCCTCCTCTCCCTTCCCTCCATTCCCCCTCCTCCTTTTTCTCTTTCTTTTCCTTCATTCCTCTACTTCTCAATTTTTGGTGCTTTTTTCTGAGGTAAAGACTTTACATGGGAGACAGTAAGCTTTTTCTAGAGAAGAGAATACTACTTATTTAAGCAGGAATTTTTTTTGGACAGCATTTACAATCAAGCCCAGCTAATGGTTCTAGTCCCTGATTGACCTCTGCTACTTCTGGCACGCTCAAAGCAAAGAACACCAGTCCTTCAGGAAAAGCCATACCAAAAACCTAGCAGAAGACCAGAAGGATTTAATTTTTGTTTCAGCTACACTTTGCTATTGGCAGTAGCATCCAAAATGTCTCATTGAATCATGAGGCAATAAATTGAGGCATAAATTGATAAAATCTACCAAGTTCAATTTTTAAAAGAGTAATTCTTGACTATATTTACAATTTGCACTGAGAAGAACTTCTCCAGTTTTGTTTCTTTGGCGCATTCATAAGCTACCCTTCAGCTTCAGGGATATCACATCAGACAAACATAAACACTGGTTTCCCCTTCTCCACACCGACATGTTGTCTATATTGGTTTAGTCCAGAAGTCCTTTATGTGGCCTCCTCCCATTTGATTTTAGGACCTTCCTGCCATGATCTCAGGCCAATAGCTCCTCTGAATCATCACTGTCTTTGTCCCCATCCACTGGGCTGGATGTGTCCTCTGTGCAGCTCTTCCCTGCCACACTCTGAGCCTTGGCTGTCCTTTCCCTGCCATGTCACAGCTCTCTCTTCCTCACTCCCCTTGCCTGGGTCTTCCCTATGCTCTTCTCCCTCACTCTTTTTCCTTTTCTTTTCCTCCAGGCAACTGCTCACATATCATTTTTTTTCTGATTTATCAGAAGCGAAACTGAGGAAGCCAAAACCAGGTGTTTCGTTGTGTCCTGCTTTTCTGATGCACCTCATGCATCTGCGCCCACCTGCGACTGGGACTCTGCAGCACGGCCAAAGAGCAGGCAGCCAAGCTTCAGAGAAACTGAGCCACTGGTCAGGCATGGAGATGCACAATGCACAGCTGTTGGCACTGGTCAGAAAGGAGGAATAGAAGACTTCTAGGGCTAGACTAGAGGAAAACAGTTGTGTGCCTCGCAGCACATGCTGGTTTCTGGTTTAAGAAAAGCTTTTCAATCACCTTTCAAAAGCAGTCAAAACTACAGATAAAAAGGGAAATAGTAAGATTCTGAGCAGACATTCCCTTTTTCACCCTCCTGTCCTTTTCTGCCTCAGTTTTACAACTCCACTATGGACCAGCCAGAGACCAGAAAGTTAACAGAGACTGGAAGATCCACTTAGGCCTCATGGTACTTCAGGTCAGGACAAACCCCACTGGGTTCAGGGATATAGCAATGCAAAAAGAGGAAGGGACACATTTTGGAAAATACTAACCCAATTAAGCCACAGAATCACAGACTGGCTGGGGTTGGTAGGGACCTCTGCAGATCATGCAGTGCAGTACCCCTGCTAAAGCAGGTTCATGTACAGCAGGTTGCACAGGATCATGTCCAGGCTGGTTTTGAACATCTCCAGAAAAAGATATTTCACAACTTCTCTGGATAACCTGTCCAAGTGCTCTGTTACCCTCGAAGTAACTCTGTAACCCTCAAAGTGAAGGAGCTTTTCCTCACAATCAGATGGAGTTTCCTTTGTTTCCGTTTGTGCCTGCTGCCCCTTGTTCTGTTGCTGGGCAGCACTGGCTGGTCCCATCGTCTTGACATCCACCCTTAAGATGTTCGTGTGCATTGATAAGATCCCCTCTCAATTATCTCTTCTCCAAGCTAAACAGGCCCAGCTCCGTCAGCCTACTTCATAAGAGAGATGCCCCAGACTCCTAATAATCTTCGTAGTCCTCTGCTGGATCAGGGAATGAAGTTCTAAGAATGTACTTAAATACTTTAAAAATTATAGCTCACTTTACATGTAGTTATTTTCAGATAAAGCCAGCAATTATTCTTAAAAACTAAGTACAGTCCAAATAAAAGTCATTGTTTCAACAGCAACAAAAAAAATTATTGCTTTCCTCAGCAGTCTCTCTCCATAAGGTATTGCATGTGTTTAACAACTATAAAAGTTCACTGAGGCCAAGCGAATGAAGGGATAGAGTCAGTGACTAAGTGAGGAGACAGCAGGTAACAGAATCAGGAAATAAGGTATATGTCAGCAGAGGAGTATAACTATATCGACCCAGTCCTCAGATCTACTCTGTTTGGCACCTGACCTAGAGGAATGCACAGCACATGTACACTCACTTCCTATGTCCAATTTCAGCTATGTACATGCACTGCCTGTCCCTTCAGTTCTGCCACATTTCTGAAAACTCGTCTTTTTTTGGCACATGCCAGGTTCAAGCCACTTGGTTAGAAGCAATACACCACTTTTGGGGTATCTGGCAATTCAGACTGCAGTACTTAGTTTTTTAAACTAACTTTAAATTGAGACCAAGTTTCTGCAATTTTGTTTACTGCTGTGAAGAAATTCACACTGCATCTTGACAGCACGTAAGATAACATATGATGAAGAAAGGCCTTAATAAGGCAGGTAAATATCAAACAACAATTCAGTTCAACTTAAGAAAAACACTTTAAAATTTTGCTTAGAAAATTTAGTTATATTTAAAGTCTGTGAATGGGTTTCTTAAGAAGCAAACCATTGGACAGTTCCTCACTGCACTGAAAGGAATGGCCTAACTTGTATTGATGTCAAAGAGCTAAGGAAAGATGCAAGAGAGCCTTTAGAAAACCTAACATTTCCATTGCTTCTCTGTTCTCTGTGACGAGTTGAACCCTTCAGAAGCTCAATGTAGAAATTTGCCCACAGCTCCCACACCTGTGAACTATGTATGTATTTCTTAATTTTTAATTTATAGTTGTCTTTTTTATATTGCCATCTTGCACCCAAAGACCTAGTCAAGTCTACTTCTCCTAGTAATCTGGAAGGACTGGAGTGTTGTGATTCAAGTTTTGGCTACATCTTTCACTTTTATCTAGATATACTCTTGATTTTGTTAGAAGATTGCATTTGGGATGGCTGAGAAAACAAAATTAAGTTAACAATGGCATGGACTTAAAAAAAAAAATTACTTCTATGGCTATTTTCTGCCCTCAATCTTAAGAATTATACTGAATTAAAAAATTATGGAGGAAAATGGATGAATTTTTAATAATTTTATTCCTTTCAAAGTATAATTTATTATTGTTTCCAAAATTATCTTCCATAGACTACCACAACAACACCAGTCCATGCTGAACAGAATATCATCTCACTGGCTGATCTGATCTCACTTAGAGAAAGGGAGGCTTATAAAAAATGTTTTAAGACTAAACAGTACAACTGGTGCCAAGTTTCACTTGACTCACACTGTATGGAAGCTGAGGCCCAAAGAGCCAATGTTCTTCTCTGCCAGACACCCATGTTCTCAAATTTAAACAGATTTTATATTTGCCAGTAATACTTACAGTAATCACCAAGTTCTGCTAAAGAAGACATTTAATAATTTGTATGACACCATATACTAGATTTAATTCTCTCTTTAAAATGCATTAAGAAATATTTCGGAAAAAAATCCACCTCTTTATAAACAAAACGTAATCAGTATGGGTGTGTGTACCCAGATGTCTGTGTGTGAGAGAGACTTTGGAAACTAAAGCCTCTAATTTCTCTTTTCTGAAAGGCCCTAGATTTTACAAGGTCAGAACAGGAACTTTCGAATAAAGAAAAAAACCATGAACGCACAGGAACACACATCTGTTATGCTGCCGTTCATACTGCAATCCAAAAACAACACAAGGAGAGGCATGCAAACAACATAACAATTTTGGTGTGCTGGTGGGATTTTAGATAACCAGTAAATTTTTGGTTAGGAGCAAACTAGAAAAGGTATGAAAACTCAGCATATTCCAACTTTAGCCCCTATAGCTACATTGCTCTAAAGAGGCTGCTGAAAAAAATACAGAAACCTCTGACATTTCTATTCCTCCTTCAAGAGGGAAGCAGAAAGTCTGTGAGTCTTCCTTGTCTCAGTTTGGAGGCTGTACAAGTGCACATTTATGTTTTAAGACAGAACAGGGATGTACCAGAGGTCAGAAAATCCCTTTTCATAGGCTGTTTTAAATAAAGCAGAGCAGTGGGACAATGGCGAGGAGAAGCGGTCTCAGGTGGAAGCCCATGGTTTGGCAAGAGTCCAGGTTGCCAATCACCTGAGGTGTCCTAGAGCAAGGACCATGCCTTGCACAGGGTACATCTCCACTTGATCTCATCTAGAAGGAATCCTGGAAAATGTAATCCCAGTATCTGCTGGGATTTGCAGACCTCCACAGAAAGGCATATTTGGAAAGAGTTCAAGATAGATTCAGCTTCCTTTCTAGTAACTTAGGAAAATGTGAAAGAAACTGAAGATCATGTTCATCTCCCCTCTAAGAAGGGAAAAAACCTTCTTGTTTGACTTTCAATGTCAGTGTCAAGGAGGCAGCCATTAATTTAACTACAGCAACACCTGGTACAGTTTTAAACCCAGCAAGCAGGCCTTTTTATTTTGCTAAACCTACTAAAAGTGGTTTTACCTGCTTGTTTGTTTAGACTTCACCACTAGAACTCTGGGGAGAAATCTCTCTTCAGAGAGAAGCTGTTTGTTTGTAAAATAACTTGATAGGCAAAGCCTGTGGGGAAAATTGGCCTGTAACATGCAGGAAAAGCAAACAAGAGTGGTAATGGATTCAAAGGTTAATGTAGAGACAATGAAGAAATATATTAGGTTAATGAACACATTCTGCTACCCACTCCTTCATCAAAATATAATGGCATAGCTGCACCCCAGCTCTGGGTACATCCTCAAGAGGGATTAGAATCAGATACTGCAAACAGTGTGAGATGCAACACATAGGAACATATGCAAGCTCCCAGAGTGTCACCCAAGACAGGTGACATGTTCACCTGCTAGGCTGCAACACCAGTACCTTGCAGACTGCCTGCCTCCAGGCCGTGAGGGCCTTGCTGATGGCTGTTTTACCTCCGTCTGCGCACAGACCCCAGAACTTTACTCTGCAAGTGAAGGAAACCGTTATTTTCAAACATGTGCATCACTGAGCTCAATGTGGTACGGCTGAACTACAGACCAGTGTGCAGGTGGAAGACTTACCCATTTCCCAATCTTTATAGCTGGATATTCTCACACTAGCTCCTGAAAAGCTTAAAAGCGGCTAAATTAACTTCCCAGTGCAGCTTAAATTCAGGCGATATTTCAGATTACTTCATTTCTGAAGTGACTCCCCAATCTTCTTTTCCCCCATTTGGGATTTAACAAACTCCACCCAAAATTCCACAACACATCTGGCAAAAAATTTATTGTGACTGGCTTATTTAACATCATCCCTTGTTTACTTCACCATTACCTCCATAAACTACCTTGAAACTGTAAGATGCTGTAAAAAGCTGTTTATGTAAATTAAAAAAAGAGCAACATTCTGCCAATAAATTCTATAATACCATACCAAAATCGAACCTCAAGGTAACTCATGTATCCCCAAAGCTGAGGCTGAAAAAAGCATCACACTTAAAACAGTCACAGAATTGCATGCTGGGGTTAGGAAACATCTTTCAAAAAAAATTTTTGACAGAAAGTGTTTGTTTGGGTATAACAAATTTTGTCATTTTTTCATTTAAAAAAAAATTCAATGCTTATAAACAATCTAAAAGATCCATCAGGCTCCTTCAGTACAGCTGCACTGGGGGCATTCTGCCTTCTCCCAGCAGTTCTCCAGAACAACGTAGCCTTGGGAGCATTTAGTTTTCAAGCATCTGACACACCAGTTCTGGGCTGTGGGTTTAGCTTCTGGCTAAGACCACACCTCTCATAACACAGTTTTTCTTCCTCTCAAACCAACCAGTTTGGAGAAACACAAGTGCAACCATTAAGTACCCATATGAAGATGCACTTCAGGTTTACACTCAGAGGAAATTATTTTGTGACTTCCAGATTTAAAATGTACAAAATAATGGAGAAAACCCCATCCTACAACAACAACAACAAAAAAAGCAGAAAAAAACCCCATTACATTTTTTTGTCTCCATTAATGATATAAAGAGTAAATACAATCTATAGATGTATGAAAAACTGGTGAATAATGGCTATGCAGACTGCTGGGTGTCTATAGCAGTGGTGTGTTTGAGTTTGTCAGATGTGAGACCTTGGAAAGCCCTACCTGTGCCGCATTTATGAGTAGATACAATATGTTTTTGGTAAGCTCTATCATTCTATCCAAGTAAGAGAGAAACAGAGACTGGCTTATTTCAGGCTGCATAAGAAAAAAAAAAAGAGGAATAATTAGTGCAAACTGACAGTCAGGTAAACTAAGGTGCAGAATTTGCTGCATGCAATTCCCCTCATGAGGGAGATGTTTTTTTGCATGCAACAAGAATAATGGATTGGGAGAGCTTTAAAATGAGTTTAAGGCAAAGGAACTGCATGCAGACATAAAGTGGCATCAACAAGTGACAAGCTCACATCTGTCTGTAACAGCACCATAAGCAGCTGAAGCATTACAGCTGGTAGTTAGGTCAGCCATACGTAAACAGTTTATCACACATAGCTTATTTTCTCTATCAGGCATTACTCCTAAAATAAACAACACTGTGTTTCATTAAAGGTAGGTGGTGACCATCTTGCCTTGTGTGTGTGCTGATTTGCTAGGGATGATCAAAATGACCTGTGAGGGGACACCACACCCATGGATTCATGTAGATCACAACGATAGCTCAGGTGCCCTCCATTAAAAGAGGGTATGGGAACAGGGGTAGTAAGAGATATTGGTGCTACTGAGAGATTGTAGATCATCTCCTTAGATGACACTTTCAAGGGTCTTAACCTGATCAGCTTATCCAAAAGGAAACACAAGATCTCTCCTCGTATGGAAAACCATGATACAAGATGAGGAATAAAAGACTCTTTTAACAGAGCAGTGGAAAGCATAACACGCTGAAGTTAGACAAGCTAGAAATTTGGAGAAGAACTAGCAGTGACAGTGAATAATGTCAGGAGCAAGCTACTAAGGAAAATAGAAGATTGTTATCTTTTCAGATCATGACCATATGCCTTTCTGGAAGACAAACTTCAGCCAAATGAAAATTACTGGGCTCACTACAGGTGCAAGTGAAATGTTATGGCTTGTGTTAAGCAGGAGGTCAGACAGAATCACCTAATATTCTTTTTAGACCTTAAATGCCATGGATGTCTGGGTTTGTCTATGTGGTACTTTGTTGGTAGGCGAGGACTCACTCTCTTTCTGAGTCTGGATGAATCCTTGCCAACAATGAACTAGGAGTGTGTAGCTGTGGTTAGCATGATGCACAACCAACCTAATAACTTGCTCCTGATGGGGCATCAGCCACCTCGCAACACAGAATCAAGTTGCATCTGTCTGCAAAATACCATCCAGACACACCTACCCCTAAGTCTACAAGTTGGCAAGCCAGCCAACCTGGTGCATTTTTGTAGATAAGGAGACAGGAGGCATGTCTGTGCCATGACCTGGAACGTGGTGCAAGGATTTCCGAGATAGCACCCCTGGTGTTCATGCTGGAGCCAGCAGCAGTACAGCCATCTCATCCCACCAAAAAAGCCTGGCCAAGGGGAAGGCTAACCTGGATGCAGTGCCTTCAAGACCAAGAGCTGTAGCAGACGGGGACAGGCCAGGCCACACCAGGACACAGCAAGCCCCAGTGACTACCCTGCTGCACAGTAGGTGGGCATTAGGTCCTCCTGCTGCATGTGGTACTCAGAGGCAAATTGTGTCATGGATTCTCTTCTTCCGGACCAAGAACGAGGACTCAAGATGGGCTCATTGGTCATAGCTGGAGCTTAAATGCTCTGAAAGGACAACCTGCATTCCCTTCCATCAAACTCTCAGAACTTGCTTGGTGACCTGTCTCTTTTTCTCAGTGTAGAATGAACCAAAGCAATTCCAAGTGCAAAACGAATGATGTAGTCACACTGTTTTCTGCGCTACATGTAAAGAGTAGAAAAATGAACAAGGTGCTAAGAATATGCATTGGACCTGCAAAGAAGGGCAAATAAAGGGCACGGTGATAATATCATTGCCACCACATACTCTGTCTTTAAAGAAAGTACAGTGAGCAACACACTGAAAAACCTTGGTTTCTCAGCACAGAGCTCTATGCTGACAAGAAAAATTCAACTTGAGGAAAGAAGACAGAACATGGTCCTGAGGGAAGAATGTTGTCCTAAACGGCTTATGCCACAGGACTGAATTAATGCTGTGAAGAAGTATTGAAGTAAAAGGGCAAACCAAAAATGAAATTCAGATGTTTACTCCACTTGGGACAATCTGACTCAAAATGGTAGGTGCAGGGAAGGAATTAATATCAGAGAATAGATTAACTACAGCTCCAGAAACATAAGTACAGAAGACCACTTTTGAAAATACCTAAAGATTTGCAAGAAGCAGCACAAATTTACATTATAGAGAGAACTCAATAGAAGTAAGAAAGACAAAGGTAAAAACAGTTAATATAAGTTAAACTTTCAACCAAAACCTCGTTTGTTGCAAGATGTAGAGACATAGTGACATAGTCTGTCTCTTACTGAGACATAGTCTCCTCTGGGAATGGCTGGCACTGCGCCCCCTCTGTCCGCCTTTTTAGGATATCAGATACTCAGTCTACATGATTAGTTGATAATCTCAGGTTTTATTCAATAAAAAAAGGTTTTCCAGTCCTTCATGATGTGAATAAGAGCTTAAAACTGAGATCACAAGAATTAATCTATCAAGATAAAATTCACAAACTTGCATATTTCTGGGCCTCTGCTATTTTTAATCCTGACCATTCATATCTTAATGCTTGCAAGCTTATCCCTCAAGACACCTGGTGAAGAGCCCAAAAATAATGGCACCAGTGTAGAATGCTCAGGGTTAATATGTGTATTTCATGGAGATGTGTAAAGAAATGCTCAAGAAGGACTGGTGCATGAGCAATACTAGCACATATGATGAATTCCACAGGATAGCTCCTGAAAGCATCCTGAGTCACTGGTTTTGTGGGAGGATAGTTCCTTGAAAGAATAATGTCCATCTGAAGGAGTGGAGTAATTGGAAAGAGGCACTGGGGTTAGCATTTAAACAGTATCACAGCTACTGGATATAAACTATAAAACATGGTAAACATTTCAAAAACACTTAATAATTGCAAACCAGAAAAACTTTAGAATTGTAACAGTGACCTTAAAGTTAAGTTTTTCTGTAATTATAGAACCTTAAAAGTTGAAAACTCTCCTCTCTCTATCGTGTACCAGTATGATTTTCACAAACACATCACTTCAGTTGCTGTACTAGGAACAAAAACAGGATGGGTATTAGACATTGGAAACACTCCATCTGCGTTTACCACAAGGGTATTTTTTCCCATGGATTATAAGAAGGACAGACAGGCATTCCCTCGAGGCAAACAGAGATGTTTTCAGAACATCGTGCAACAAGAATACTCCCTGGCAACACATCTATAATATTATGTTCTAAGTACAACTTTCTGTACCACACCTTAGGCTATTTGGTGGTGGACATATTTTTCTGCCCATTCCTTTTCCCTGAACTTGTGTAGAGACCAGCTGAGCTAAACAGTCTTTTAAAAGCAGGACATCTCATTTAGCCACACAGATGCTCCTTACAAGTCAATAGGTCCATAAAATTTTCTGAAAAACTATCTGTGTATCATTGTTACCCAGTTTCTCAATCCGCAAGGTGGAAAAGGTTATGATGAAAGAAATGCACTTAGTCACAGAGTATCTTGTGAGCAGACAGATTCCAACCCACTCCTTGTCCCAGCATCCAGTTTCCTTACAGAGCCTCTGTATGGCCAGAGTTTGATAAAGATATGAAAAGTGAGACAGTGTCAAATGCCATCCAAAGCTTCCCTGTGGACAGACTTGCAAAAGAAAGGAAAGAAGATTCTGAGTTCGTTTCAGTCCCACGAGACTTCACTCAACACACAGCTCATCTAAATAACAACAGGCAAACATCAATCCCTGCCTCGAGGTGTGTGCTAGAGAGCTCAGCTTGGTTCTCCCTGGGCAGCTCACCAGCTCCTTCTTTGCACCTCTATTAGCACAGCAGGTTCGGTAAATGCCCTGCCATGAACACAGCAAGTGGAAGATTGTTGACTCTCATGGTCTGAGCAGCTACCTTCCCTTTGCATCTCCATGAATTCCAGCTGCAGTAGCCTTCCTCACTGAGAAAAACAGTTTTTCTGTGCTGCTGATGCTCCTTTCCATTTCACATCTGGAGATCGTTAACTGTATCCCATGTGGCCTGAGTTTTAGCAGTAAAAACACTCCAACAAATTCTAGTAAAACTGATTTATTTATATTAACTGGACACTGGATACCCAGATAACACTATATAGAATCATAGAATATCCTGAGCTGGAAGGAACCCATGGGGAACTATATTTCCCTTCCTCTTCACACTGACATTTCACCTTGACCTGTCCTTTGAAATCAATACTAGGTAAACCTCATGTTTTAGTGGTTGGAAGTTCAGAACTGAAAAGGTCAGATGCTGAAAATAATTTAAGTGTGACATCTCCATTGTTTAGGAGTACATATGAGGGGCGGAAGTCTCAGCTAAAACTCAAACTTGATGCTGTGAGGCTGTGACTTCCCCTCAGCTTACAGCAAACTCTGTTTCTGCAAAGTCATAATTTGCTGCTATGGAAAGAATTATATTAGCAGACACTGAGCACTTTCCTTCAAATCTTTGAAGGACAAAACGCTGCAGTAGGGGAAAAGATACATATACATATATGTACATTATGCAGCTACATAAAAGAAGAGATAAATAAAGCGGGGGGAGTGCTGACTAGAGCTGTAAAAATGGTTTTAAGTTGCTAACATGGAGGAAAAATTACCCAAGTATTAGATAGTAAAATTTACTACCTTTCCAGAAGGTAGAAAGTTATGAATTTGATATCAAAGACTTATTTGGTGCAAACATGTTTCTGCACAAATATCTTTGTTTAACATCCGAGCCACTCTTAGGTGAAAGCCAGAAGGCTAAGTTAAATGCTCTTCAAAAGTAAACTACCACAAGTAACTAAAGAAACCAAAATATTATATTTATTTAAAAAATCACCACTAACAGGGAGGACCAATTTAATAGTTGCAGAATGCTTTCCACTCCATTCAAACAGGAAAAACCCTCTTGCATTAGATCACCAGTGTGCTTAAGCTGTGTGGCAGAGAAACAATCGTTAGAACTGAGAATGTGAGAACGAAGGAGATTATGGTTTACATCAGTCAAATACTTCTTCTGTTATTTTACTTTCTCAGTTTAACTTAGTTTTGAGCGCATCACTGCAAATTTATCAGCTATCAGAGCTTTTTGCTGTCCTCAGTGCTACATCACTGTGCTGCAAGAGGTGTCAGAAGACATAACACACCCCAAGGCTACCGCCTGAGGCTTTTTGCTGCTGCTGCTATGGTAGTGGAGCATGCTCTCACTCAGACTCTGTCAGAGAGCATGTATCATTTTGGGATTCATGTCATGGATAAAGATGGTAGTGCAGGATGCAGAAAGACTGTGCTTTGCTGCCTTGTATCTAATTTATGGATGGGTGAATGAAGGCATGAAGTGTTAAGAGAATGCTACAGACCACACAAGGCTGCAGCCGTGCTGTGGTGCAGCAAACTTAAACAATGCCTTTGCTCCAAGCAAGGACTGGCTCCTGGGGAAAGCATGTATTGCCTAGAATTCATCATCAGGAAAATGAAAGAGAACAGGTTTTATTTGTACTGTAAATCATGTACAGGACCAGAACACTTCATTGCAGTAAGAAGAAAATTGAATTTTGGTGTGATATTTGACAAAGAGGCAATTTTGGTTTTGTTTTTGTAACTGGGGTAAGTTGTATCCTTGAGATAAGGGAACCAATTAGCACTTTTGAAGAGTCTTGTGTACCATTCTCACTTAAAGAGGAAAAGGTATTAAAATCATGAGATGATGGAGAGGGTCCAGTACTGTAAGAAACTAGGTTTGAAGAATTTGAAAGCACCACTGAGCCTTCTGGCTTGTAGGCCAGTGCAGGACAGCCGATGCAAGAGCTCTGGCAGGGGGTGAATGCCAGCCAAATTCCTACTAATTGGGAATAAGGATAGCTGAAGAACTGGCCTCTGAAAGGAAAAATAAGGCTTGAAGCCTCAGACCAACTTCTTCAGGAGCAGAACTACTGCTGAAGAGAGTAGTAGATACATGTGTGTGGATAGATATAGGCTAATGCCTATAAATAGCTCCAAGCTGGCAGTGCTACAGCAGGAACAGAAGCCAGACTGTGGTAACAGCCGGCTTCACTATAGAAATTTTCATCTTAATGCCATCTTCCTTCTTCCTGTAGGAGACGCATTAAAAACAGGCCTGGATAGTATTTTAAAACTCTATCAGGCTTTCAACAAGGTTTCGCAAGGTTACATGAGCAATTTTTAAATTTTGTTTTAGAAATTCAGTTCAATCTCTATGCAATACCTATTAAAATCCTAGGTTTCACTGTTTACATGAAAATGCCAAGGAATGTGACCCTTAAATACTATTTTTACATTTAGTCTGATAAGTTTTCTCTACAAAAGTAGCAATAGTAAGGAACCTTATACTGAAAGACTTTAGATAAATTCGCCATATTAAAGAAGCAAATATCCTTTACTCCTTTTGCTGCTGTTAGTTTAAACCGATAGGCAATTTTAATCCTTCAGAATTAATGTCACACCTCTCAATTAAGAAAAGAATATATAAGCCTAAGTAAACTGTCTTTAATACTCTTGTAAAGTTTAATTCATTTGCGTTTGAAAAGTGATCTGAGATATCTGGAAGATTAAGTACTATTTTCTTTTCCTAGCAAAGGTTAGAATATGGTTGAGAATTCTGCTGCAGTAATACACATGAGACCAGTTTCCATGAACATAACGGAAACACTAGATTCTCAAGCACTTTTCATCTGCATTGAGTGCACTGAGTTATGCTGACAAAAGTAAGAGAGAGGAGGAAAATCATAGCACTTTTCTACCCTTCTGAGGTTGCTGGAGTTCACATTTCTTGCAAGAGTAAACGAGGATAGTCATGCTATTCTAACATGTACTGACAGGAACTGCCAGGTCTGTGTCACCTGTGAAGGGACCAAGCAGGGGCTAGTTCTTTTTAAATGTTGTGCAGCCAAAACACTGTCAGAGAATTTTCAATGCCAAGGAATTTCACATATTCCTATTTATATTTTGAAATTGCAGTCACAGAACGTTCAGACTTGCCCTTCTCTGCCTAGCAATGTATAGGTGGGATCTTCCACGAACAAGTCAACTCGATAAAATACACTTTCAGGTTCACCACAGAATGTTCTTCCTGACACAGTAAAACTTACCAAGAGGCTGTACAGTATTATATTACATGGTAATGGTATTTCCAGAAAAGAAAGAATTGCACATGAATAAGGCAATGAAAGTATGCAGGTAACCATGGCTACTGTTGTGAACTAAATAACATTTTTTATACAGCTGTGAATATTTGTATTACTGCCAGCTAAGCCGTAGAGTTCAGATTTGAGACAGAACTGGTAAACACTGAATTCTTGCCTGAAGAAAGGTACTTCCCAAAGTGTATCCAGGCCTCTGCATCGTGCTGCTACTCATTCTGGTGTAACTTTGTCTAGTAGACATACACCTTATTACCCCAGTCAAAATAATCAAAATACAACTCTTCATGGCCACTAATTATACTTACTATCAGTGATCCACTTTTGCACAAGCTATTTTCTGTCTTAGGGGTATTTTTGTTTCCTGTTACTCGCAATCACAACTATTGACATAACTTCTGAAATTGCTTTGACTCCATAAAAGTTTCATACTTTTGAAAGATCTTTTAAAAATTTGCAGCTTCTCAGCTTTCCTTGATCTTGGTTAGTGGCAACACCCACCCATCCCCTTCAGCCCCCTGTCCCCCACTTCGGTCCCAACAGCATACCTGGACAACAAAAGAAAAAACAGTTCTGAAATGACAGGGAAAGGGCACATTAGAGAGACCTCTTCTCCCTTGACATATTTTCAATTTCCAAGTTCATCCTTCTTAAATCATCCTTCTGTTTACATATCAGCATCTCTCTTCTCAAATCAATCATCATCTGAGAAGGAATGGAAACCTAAGGGATTTTCCTCCTCACAGAGAAAAGGTACGCCCAAAATCAAATTATTTGGAATAAGCTGTCAGTAGTTGCTATACTAAAAGAAAACATAAACACAAAAGCAGTTGGTGAGATGAACCTGTACTTCCAGTGATATAAACAAAATGAAAATAATGAAACGCCTATTGTAACTAAGTGAAGCAGGACTTAGAGCAACATCTCCCTATTCAAAAACTGAGTCACTTCTTCCTTCCAATAGAGCGTAAGTTTGAAACCCAAGTGAATGCTCATTCATTCACTATGAATTTGTTGTCTTTGCCTGGTTTGTAGAGAGAGAATAATTTCCTTACAAAAGTACTGGCTAATGAAGTAAACACAGATTCACTCTGCAGTTCAATTTTTAATAAACTGCCTGTAGTCTTAGGCAAACCACAAATTCCACGTTTTAGTTTCTCCTCTGTAACATGGGGAAAATTCTAATTCTCTTCTGCTGGTCTTTACCTGTCCATTCATTTAAGCTGAGAGAAATTTAAGGACTAAACATCTTTTATCTGTATCAAAAGAGCTCAGCTTAGGTAGAATTACAGATGATCTTTAAAATGGTACTATCTACCAATATAATTATTAATAGTTCAATGACAATATATATTATGTATTTCTCTCTATGTATAGTTATCGCTGTGTGGGTGTTGATGGAGTAACTGCTGCTTGTTCCAAGGGGAACCTTTAGCTAAGGAACCTCTGGTGGTGCTGCTTGGCACCTCGCAAGCCAGCTCTCTCACCCGTGCGATGGAAACACGCAGCCACTCACACTGAGCTAGCCAGCTCAGGCATCACTACAGGCAAAGAGTCAGAGGCGGCCCTTGCTAGAGCATCGAAGTTTATTACTCATCTGTTTCGATGCAGTCCAAGGAGGCAAGGAGGCAAGGGAGGAAGGGGCCAAGGGACCAAGGGACCAAGGCAGCAAGGGGGCAAAGGGGGCAAGGGGCAAGGGAGCAAGGGCCAAGAGGGCAAGGGAGGAGAGAGCAAAAGGACACACTTCCATTTAGGATAGACTTATATAGGGATATAGGAGGGAGGAGGGGTAATACAACAACAGCCAGTGGGGATAAGGAGGGGACGGAGTGGGGCTGAATTACATCCTCTTAAGGGATGCAAGGGGTGTCTGTCTGCTGGCCAGTCAGACAGACCGAATCTCCATAGGGTCAAAGGGGGAGGCCTTTCTCACTGAGGTAAAGGGGAGTCTTGCACTTTGGAGCCTGCCCACCAGCAGGCCCCCTCTGTACCTGGGCTCTCTGGCCCCCTGGCCACCACAACTGTTGGTTCAGCCAATACAGCATATGGTGTGTTTGTGTGTGTGCGTGTGTGTATATACACACATACATACACACAAACACTATACATACACTATATATACACACTGTATACATAGATGCATGATAAATTTATTACCGAAGATTTACTATACATAGTAATCCTACCAAACTGATGTCATGGAGAATGTAACTACAAGAGGCTCAGTAGCACAGTGCTCAGGCAAACAACCGAGAGATCTAAAGACCCACAAGCTCTGGTGACAGTAGAGGCACCAAGTGTGCGAAGCAGGGCATTCTTTTGGTTTCTGCATACACAAAAATTCTGGAAAAAGAGAACTGTTCTGTAAAAACAGTGGTCACAAGAAACCAAATGAAGCCAGATTTCTGCATGGTAGTCTAAAATAAATGATGGATGCCATTTTCAATATGCACTGGGTACCTTAAACTTCTCTCTCAAGCTTTTTCTCAGTGAAGTACAGTACACACAATTATCACCTCCACGTTCTATGGCTCTCTCCAGTTGACTACTATTAGCACCTCTTTATTTCAGCATGTGCTTTCCTCTACTTTGTTTTCTGTCTTCTCCTCCTTAACAACCTATGAGGCTATCACTTTTTCTCTTAGCTTCTGACGCATGATTTTCCTTCCCCTTCAAATTCCCTCTTCTTTTCCATCTTTCATTCCTCTGCTTCAGGAGCAGATACCGAAATGCCATCCACCTTAGTCTCTGATCTAAGAATATGTACATTCATCTCCTAAAATGATTTGCAGCTGTATGAATTTTTAAACAACTTGCAGCCAACAAAAATTTGTTTGTTAATGGAGACATCAGTAAATCTGTGTTAGTAAAAAGACACTTTTAATGGATGTTTCCTTAATAGAAAATTATATCCTTTGTCATTCCTTTATTTAAAAAACTTCCTTAAAATATGAATTTCAGTAGACCAATGTACATATTTCCTCTTTCCCATAAATAGTTCATTAAAAAAAAATCTACATTACATATTGCATTTGCAAAGGAAGCCACAAAAATGTGCATTGCAGTGACTCAGCAAGTTGGAACCCTGTATACTGGCTTTATAGAAAGCTGGTAAAGCTCAAAGTAACAGAATAAAAAGCTAAAAGCCCCAAGAAGCAAATAAAATTTCTTCCTGTTGGAAATAAACTGAAGAATGTGATTTGACTGTTACAGACATTTTTATAAAGAAGAATTTCCTTTCTAAGTATATTTGACTTTCTATAGCATGCATCATGTCAGCCTAGAATTTTTATGATATATCAGGAGCACTAAATTTGTACGTAACCACAAGTAACGTTATTATTTGGACTAGAGGCCACTTGTGTTCTGCAGCAGAATGGACAATACCAGCTCTAACTCTTGGTTGCATTTGCATCCATGAACCTCAGAGGAATCTGCAGCAGGCAATTCATCTCTTCACCATAACTGAATGAACGGGATGCTGAGGCACATGAACGGGAAATCCCTCGGAGGTCTCAGCAAGCCCCAGCACGGTGAGGAGCACAGGGCAGGCACAGGCAGTCTGGTCTGGCACAGCAGCCCAGCCCCGTCTGGGACACTTCACAGCCAGAATCAGAGGCACAATACCATAAACCCTCTAACAGACAGCAGTGTTTTTCCAACTATCATGACAAAGCCCCACAAAACACAGGCATTAGCTAATGAAGACTTATAAAAAATGCTTTTGATCAAACACTACATAATTTCTCTCAGATTGTTTAGTAAAACAGATCTAGGAATAAAAATAGAAATATAAAAATGAGGTTTAAGCAGCACTTCAAATATGCAGCGTTCCTTGTTTTGACGAGAAAGCAAGCTGTGAAGAGTTGAAGGGTATCAGTTAATAATGCAATGGAGATGTAAGAGCAAATCATGTATTGGCCACTGGTCTGCCTTTTGCCATTTTGAGACACTCCACACCATCTGCTTTTCTCCACGGTCAGAGCTGTTTCCTGCTCAGATAACTCTGGTGTCAGAGGGAGGGAAAGGGTCACCTTAGTCAGATTCATGTTCTCTGACAGAAACAAGACACCTCTGAAAGGTTATGGCTTTTCCTGAGTAGGGCACCAGGATGGAACTTGGGTTGCATTACGTAAATGTCCAAAAGTACAATTGTAGAACTGCATGACTAATGGCAAAGGCTTACACATCTGTCAAAAACATCCTCCATGCTACATCCTGAGTTTGAGCCTCTTGCATTTGAGGAGTTACTAAAAATGTACACTGTTTTTACTTATTTGTATCTATGTGGGAAATTTTAAAATATGAGGATTAAACGTAACAGGTTATGTTAAAGCTTACGGTCTTCCACGAGCAAAGGTCCCAAGGTTGTCCCCAAATTCTTGATTTCTGCCTATCAGCATGTATAAAACATTACTGCTGTGGCACTATTTCAAATATTAATCGTCTGAATATGAAATGACTTCTGCAGAAATGATGTCTGTTTCCAAATACAAAGACACGTAGAAGACAGCATTTAACAAAGAAAACAGCTACATCTAAAAAGTGGTAATTTTTTACAAAAACAATGTCAAAATATTTCCTTGTATTAGTTTTCCTGAAGCAATAATGATCTCTGGATACAGGGAGAAGCAATATTTTTTATTCCATCAACTTCAAGGGCTGGAAAAAGCATATAAGCTTTTGGGCTCAGATTCCCTTCACCAGGTCTGCTGATTCTTCTGGTATTATGTCCATGTGAAATAATCCACTTTCCAACAATGATAAATAGGTAAAAACTTGGTCACTGAGTTAGTACATATGCCTTCAATTGAAGGAAAAGCTGTCTGCCAAGCTTCAATCAAGTAGATCATAGGTCTGTGAAAAAAAGAATCTAAAAGGATGGAATTCAGTTGCTATAGTGGCACATTAAACAAATAAATGAGATACCATGGAATGCTGCAAAATATTTGTGGTCTGATTAAGTCATATTTGCCACATGTGTGAACACTAACAGCACTGTGTGTGTGCGTGTGTGTAATACAGTATAGTACAGCCTTACAATATAGTACAGCCACACTTTTACTGTATGCAAAGTCTAATTCTTATCTGGGTGCTAATGGCAACCAATGTGTCCAAGGGCACATAACACTGCATTTTACTGTAATCATAATGCAAAGCATAGTCTCTTAAACACATAAAGGTAGACAATAAATAATTATTAAACTGTTACACCTTCAAAGAGATATTTGCATCCTCCCTCATGTTTGCAAGATCTGCTAAGGAGACAAAGCTCTTCATCGTGATAACCTCCAGGATCACTCACATACGGAGTGCTTAGAGTACATAAGTGCTTAGAGTACATAACTTGTAACTGGCAGCTGACTTATTAAACCTTCTTCAACACAACCAATCCTCCTCCAATATATTAATTTTTACAGTGAAATGCTCTCTTTCCTTGATGAAAGACTCTGAATATACTCATTATTAATCATAACAATCTATCCTGTAATGTTTGACTCTACTATCTGCCTATGTTCTCTGGAAAAAACACTCAGGGAAGAAACCAGAAATCTACTCTGTTAAAAGATAAAACAAGTGTCTGATTTAGCAGAGAGAAGAGAGGAAAGCACATATATTTTTATTGAAAATGCATACCACTTATTAATGCATTTTGCACTGATTTTAAAGTCACACATTTATTTACATTTATAACCTGTAACCATGTATCTGATAAATGGTGCAGTAGCACAGAGAAATGTACCATCTTAGGCAATACAAAAGAGTTGTGCACAGCTCCAGCAGTCTGCGCCAAGCAATATAAGCTGCACAAAAAGTGAATGTTAAAACAAAACCAGCGTTCCTAATATTGTCAAAATTAAGTGAGTGAACCAAATGCATTTCCATCCCACATCACTGCTGGTGTAACAAACAGACCTAGCAGTCCAGGGCCAAACTCTGCTTCTAGGTAACATAGCTTAGTACTCCACACTCAGAGAAAGGCTAAGGCTCCCTTCATGCATCCTTTAGCAACTTTTCTTTGGTTATTTGCTTTGCGCCCATAGTAATCACTTTAACAAACATTTGTATGAGTGACTTCCACTGAAAATCTGGCTTTAAGCTTTCATTATCAGTATTATTACTATCAGCAAAATTACTACTTCCCGAGTTACACCTAGCTTTGGCTGTTAAAGCAGGGCAGTTTGAAATACAGACAGATCACCTTCTTACCTCTGGTATTTCAAATATGTGACCTTCCAGTGCACCTGCAACCCTCAGCAAGCTGCATCTGTTTTAATATGCAATGCATTTCACACTTCACAGCTGATATGGAAAAGTTAGTCTTTTTTTAACACAGGACTCCAGTTTTGAGAGTCAAACAGATGACCAATATAATGTACAGCACTGTCAGATAAAAATATAAACAGATGCAAAGACATCAATGTCATTCTACAGATGTCACACAGATAAGTTTTACATGAACACAGGCCTCATACTGTTGCGTGGTTGCAGGTGGTTTTAATGTTAAACTTTTTCCAAGTTTTTGAAGCTCCTGGCATGTCGCCGTGCAAATATTACTTTGTCTGACCTGTAAACCTACATCCAACAGCAACAGAAGCAATTCTCCTCCTTACAGTAGCATCCATAAGCCATATCCTTGCTCTCAATTCGTCAAACTAATACATCTCAGGGAAGTCTACCCAGTGAAGAGGCGGAAGCAAACATACTCTTCATTTCATCTTTCTTACTGTTTATTTCCTTGCTTCTCTCTTTCTCCTCCTCCTCCTCCCTCAAGTCCTCTTTAGCATTTTGAGTCTCTTCCAGCCTGTCTACATTATTCTGTGGCTCCTTTCTTATTCACTTGCCTCATCTGTTTTTTTTCTTTTCTTTTTTTTTCCCTAGGTAGGAGTTGGAACAGCATCAGCTGACTCTTTAATTCATCTCTTTCCTCCCACCTGTCTTTTCCTCTCATTCAACCATCTTTCCCTAACCTCCTTTTTTGTGCTCTCTCACTGGCTCTCTCCCGTTCTCGCTTCCCTTGGTAGTAACTCTGCAACTTGATGTTGACACTAGATGCTCTCATGCTCTGTCCTAGCAGACCGAGTTACGTGACCTTGTCAACAGAAGGTGGTTTAACTTCCTGAAAGAGATTTCATCGAGGGATTTCAGCTCTCAGGCTTTTCATTTTCAATGTTCACACCCAGAATAGGGCCTGCATGTTTTGCTGTTACTAAGTGCTTGAAGATGTTTTAGAAAAGGTTCCTTGTTACTAAGGTTTGGGGACGTTTATACCAGGAGGAGCCTTTGTGTGCGTTTTCTCCAGATTAGTGGAAATAGCAAACAATCAGAAAAATTCAGCATCTGTGTTCAGTTAAAAAGCTGTCTTCACCTTACCCTGATGAGTGTTCTCTGGCAGATACATTACATGGTTAAGGCCAGCTTCCTACTTCACAAAAACTGCCGTGCTGTTACTGTGTTAGGTTAAGGGGTTTTCCTAATGCCCCCAGAGAATGCCATTTAGACAATTTGGACTTCTTCAATGTAGCAGCCTCTCTCAATTTTCAGGGGCTATGCTATCACAGGTTTTGACACACCACCAGTTTCCAAGCCCTTCATGTAAGTAAGAGAAAATCAAAAAAATCTTTTAAGCTGGTGCTGTTTTTCTCTCCAGAGCAGGGAGATAATTGATACCACTGTAGTTACGCTCCAGTGGTGGAACTGGCAGATAATGAGGAGAGATAGCAGACGGAGCCACGTAACTGCAGCATGAACATGCAAGAAGTGTACAAATTCAAAAACATTATTTTCATGGGTTTTGCAAATATCCTGAGTCCCCAGGCAACCAGCTTCAATTGCTATTCTCTCCATCAGATAGACGCTTAAGTAATAGCCATCTAGGAGTGGTGGTTAGTCTGTTGGAAATTAAATTAAAAATTTTCCCTGATTTTTATCAGAAAACCTTGCAATTTATGTAAAAAGTGGGAACGCCTTCCTGGAGCACTGAAAATTTTATTCACACCTAACATATGAAAATACTGTAAATAAATTAAGAAGAGCACTTGAGTCGTAATATCCTTGAAACACTTAAATTGGATTTAGAAGAAAATTCCAGAAATATGTAAATATCTTCTAGGCAGAAGCATGAAGCATTACGAAGGTGCAGTACATTTTACAAGTCCCCAAGGAGTAAAATGCACTGTTTCAAATTAGCAATTTCTGAAAAGGATTTTTAAGTCTACATGGAGAGAAATACCTTGATGAAAGAAAGGATATCTCCTTGCTCATCAGAGAACTTATTCACTGTGTAGTAACTGAGCAGTGAATAATGGAGGGATGGGTTTGTCAAATAACTCATCAGTTTTGGACATTCCAATCTTTATGTTCAGGCTACTACGGATTTTGATTTTTGCATGCCTTCTCTATTGTTCTTGTTAAATCATCAAGTAAAAAAGATCTACACCAGAAAAATAACTTTCATAAAATCATAGAATGATTTAGATTGGAAGGGACCTTAAAGATCATCTAGTTCCAACCACCCTGCCATAGGGAGGAACCCCTTCCATTAGATCAGATTGCTCAGTGTCCCATCCAGCCTGGCCTTGAACACTTCAAGGGACGAGATATTCTCAGCTTCCCTGGACAACCTGTTCCAGTGCTTCATCACCCTCACAGGAAAGAATTTCTTCCTAATGTCTAATATGAACCTGCCCTCTTTCAGTTTGAAGCCATTCCCCCTTGTTCTGTCATATCCTTGTGAAAAGTCCCTCCAGCTGTCTTGAAGGACCAATTCAGGTACTGAAAAGTTGGAATAAAGTCACCCTAGAGCCATCACTTCTCCAAGATGAACAATGTCAACGCTCTCATCCTTTCCTCATAGAAGAGGCATTCCATCCCTCTAATCATCTTTGTGACCCTCCTCCAGACTCACTTCAACAGGATTATGTCCTTTCCACCATTAAAACAAAAAGACACACAAGCCATGGCCACCAGACCTAGGACAAACAATTGGAGAGGTGGTTGGTGAGACTTTGTACCACTCTCTGGTAGGCTCAACTTTTCAGCTGAGTAGTCAGTGATAAGAAAAGAGAGACAACTTGTGAAATAAATAGAGATATATCTCTTGGATAGGCTCCTTCCTCTTCACAACTTGTCTTTTTCTGCTTTATGTCCCAGTTTTTGTGCATTCTCTTGAATACTAGGACAGAGGGTAAGTCTTTCTAGAAATGCCTTTGTTTCCCATTTCCCAAAGGCAGCATAAAAAAATAACAGAGTACAAAACTGGAAGAGCTTATATAGACTGCAGTGGCACAGAACTCAGACAATAATAATTTTTCCAACTCCACGGATGCAGAGCATATTTCTATTCCCCTCTCCCTGACCTCTCCTCTAGGGTCTTCATATTAAGACATTACTTTGTTTCCGACCTCCAGAGCATTTCAATTCCTCAGTAAGTAATTTCTATCTCTGTATTTTGCTTTCCTTCCCGCAAACAAAAGATGATTCACATTTTTAAAACAAATTTGAGATAGTGTCTGCAAAAAAAAAAGAAGGACTCTTGCTGAAATGGTATGCTAACTTGGACAGATACTGCAAGCAGTCCTGCCATGTAACCTGGCTCAAAATCAGCAATGCTCAAGCTTAAATTAATTCAGTCTACGTATCTGTTTATGTGGGCATTGGTTAGAATAGAGGCAACCTCTAGTTCTACAGACTGTGCTAATATTGGAGAGAATATAATTTCTGAAAACAAATGTTATCCATGCATCAACCTGCCCAGTCCCAGCACAAAAAGGTGCAAGGAATGAGCTGATAAAAATCCTACTACTATGACACATTTGTTTTAAATACTAAAGGTTAGTCTTCAATTAAAAATTCCTCATACTGATAAAGATGAGATAGACAGCCATCAGAAAATGGGAAAGAATATTTCCCATGGAAAATATGCCTTTGGAATTATGAGCTGATATAGATCCAAACTGCAGGACAGTCTCCAGAAAACAAATTACATATTTGATGAAAGAGTTCAGTAATTTGGCAACTGAAATTGTAGCCCACAAAGATGAATTCATCTGCATAACTAATAAATCCAGGAAGTGCACTTGACACTTCAGAAACAGACCAAGGCTGAGACAAAGCCCTACCCTCCAACAGCTCTCTTTAGACAGGTAGCTATTTCTACTGACAGAAGCTTAACTTCAGCTACTTAGATGTGCTCCTTCAGATAATAAACAGAGACGAAATCCTTGTGTTGGTGAAATCAGCAGCAACCCTGCTATTGATTTCCGTGGTCATTCATCAAGTCATAGTGACACCATTGGTTATGGATTAATGAACTGACTGAGATGATGCAATACATCAGTTTTATGGCACAGTACAACTCTGCCAGTGATACCTTTCACAGGTGTATGAATCTGGACATAAGAGGTACTATCTGGCACCATTAGGCATCACTTAATACACAGATTATCTCATATACAGGAATTATATTTGTAACTATTACAGGGTGTGTGTGAGAGTGTGTGTGTCTGTATGTAATAGAAACATGTTCTTGAAACTATATGCAATTTTATGGTGAAGTTCCTGCACAGCAATAAGCCTTTCCTCTTTTTCTATGAAACTTTATAAAAAACGTTAAAATTGAATTGGTAATGCGACTGCATATTTCCAAGGTTCATTTCCCTCATGTTTCCCATTTCTAGAAAGGGATTTTTTCTATAATTCTGATTTTTTTTTTATGTTGAAAAAGTGTTGCTATGAAGGACTGATATCTCTGAGTATTAACAAGACATTACTGTGTGTTCAAGAAAATAGGAGTTTAGACATAGATGGTGTTGTAACTGCAAATAAGGGATGGGAAAGCAGGAAAAGAAAAAGGGGAATGAGAACTAATTACTATAAGCTTAAAAAGCAGCAGGCACTGCAGCCCAAACCACTTCTTCCTGGGCTAATGCACTGAATTGGACAACTCCTTCAAACAATTTCTTCACAGAGCCTTCAAGATAGTCACCTTAAAATGCTTCTAAAGTATGAATACTCTCAAATATTTTAATACATGCCCATATTACTAATGGAAATATGTTGCTATTATTACAGCCAGATTTCACGATTTTTCACTCCTTTTCTATGTATGGATTTTGCAGGTTGATGTTGACACTTGAGCAAGTTGTTACAACTAGTCATAACACATTTGTCAGAAACTTTTGAAAATACGACTTTTTAATCAAAGTAGAAGGCTTTTTATTGTGCAAAATGTATAGTTTCACATTTTTCACTTTTTTTTTGTGCTAAATAAATATTCTGGGGAAACTGCTGTGAAAAAATTCTGGATAGAGTGTTCACAGGTTAAGTAATGTCTGACCTCCGATCCTTAGGAGCTGTACCAGGTACTGCACGGGAAGCTCACACAAAAGTGGGATTAATCAGCAATGTGACAGAAGCTAGACAACCCACTTCTCACTGGCAGATTTCACTCTGCCAGCGGTAATGAGGCTCTTGTGTGAGTTTTGTTGTGCAAGGTTGGGCTCCAGCATGGCCACCCTTGCATTCAGAAGAGTTATCACTGCATGTGCACAACTACCGTCAAAATGTGCAGGAATACACAGGAATAAATGTTTATTTTGGTATAAAGCAATAGCAAGGGATCCTGACTTTTCTAAACTGTATTCCCAGAGGTCCTACCCTTTCACCAAGTGGACCTCTATATTCTCTAAAATTTGCCATGTCAAAATTTTAACTACTAATAAGTGAGGTGCAAGCATTGTCAAGGTAGTTTAATAATCTTTTCACACTATGATGAGCAATGCATCAGAAATAATTAGCATGAAAGCTGGTGAGAATAAAATGATGGCTAAAACATGAGAAAGAATGCGCTAAAACTAGGTGAAAAGCCTCACAGCCATAAGCTTCCCCTGTGATCTAGCTAAAGAACACTTGGATAAATGGAGACTGATACAGAAAGCAATTCCTTTACAAAAGTCTTTAAAAAATGCTTTCTACAGTATTTCAAGTTGAAAAAAAAGTCTAAGATACTTGCACGCAATACATTTCAGGAAACTCTATGATGTCCAAAAATCTCAAACAAAAGCCCTCTTCACAAATTTCACTAAGTATACATTTCTACAAAGCAACATGAGCTTGAATTGCCTTTTAGTTACAGCACAGAGAAGACTTCCTGAATACCTACGGCCATTTGCTGCCAACTGCTTCACAACGTACATTCATGAAAAATGTTATGGATTAGGCACTTCCAGTACATGGAATGCCACCTGAAAGAAATGTCATCAGAGCTGGCACTGATCTGTTGTGGGGAAAAAATCAAGATGTGCATGGTTTGGCAGTGTTTGCAAGTGTTCAGTTTGTAACCTCAAAGCTCAAGGGAGGACAGCCTGAACAAACATAGCAGGAGTCATCAGACTCTTTCCTCAGCTCTAGACACATGCAATATCATGCTGTTCCTTTCAAAACATCATAAAACAGTACAGTATCTAGCACAAGCTGATTCTCCTCTTGTCAGTAACAACCCTCTTACTGCTCCTTTTATGCAAAATCTGGGGAACAAATAACTAGCAGTGCCATCTGCCCCACTCCACAGAGGACCAATTTATCAAGCACAGCAATGGTGGACAAATCTTGATCTGCTGTGGTGATAAAAATGCACAAACCCGGAAGGATGAGCTCTGCTGTCGTCTACTGATGAACAGCAGTGCCAAATGGTTTGCCACGTCTTGATGAGGAAAACAAAGTAATAATGAAACAGTTTGCACAGATGCAACTAGAGAAGCAAACACTACACTTTTCAGTTCCAAATGCTGCATAAACAGTGGAAAGTACCTGACGGCAAATTGTGACCTTAACTTTCCCTTGGCATTTAAACATATAGTTGAGAGAAGGGATGTCTGACTTGACATAGCAGAGAGAGATTAAAAGGTCAGATTTCTTCTCAAGAAACTACCTTTATAATTACAAATGCATCAATTTTAAAGCTTTGCATTAATACATATAATTCCACATTATTAAAAATATTCACATACAGGTTGTATTACGTAAGTTTGGTGTGCTTGAGTTATTTTTCTAAAAACACACAAGTCCAAAAACTAGAGATTTTTTGAAAAAGCGTATTAACCAAAAGATTTTCATTATGAATTATACTTTGGTAGAATGGTAAAGAAACTTTCAATTAAGTATTTCTGTCATTTTAGAGCAAGATTTGTCACAGTCAGAACTTCTGTTTTATGGAAGAGTCTCTTCCTCATGACCATGGTGACATTTCTCTGGAAAAGCTACCTTATACAGAAAAGAGCTGACCCCCACAACAAGCCTGGGATGTAGGACACATAAGTTCAAATCTCCAGTTTCAACCTAATAAGGATTCAAATATGACTCCAGGAGTCAAGGAAAGAAAGATGTTACTCTTCCTTGCAAATCACGTTCCTTAATCACTTCTGAGGGGATTAGCACCAAGAGTATGCAGAATCATGCATAGAGAAATCAGTGTCCTACACTTTTGTTTATGTAAGGAACTGTTTGCATTACTTTACTCACCATTCCGTGATTTAGCCATGCTGGTATAAAATTATCAAGCAGCTTTGGGTAAACCAGTTCTCTGTCATAAATATAGATGCTCCAAAACATCGTCACAACAAACTAAGGAGAAAAAAAAAGACAAGACATTTTTAAATACATGCTTCTGAAAAATTAGTTGCATTCTTTAGATAGCAAAATGGGTCACTTAGCAAAGGACTTATGGATAGACATGGATATTATTGTTCTTTGACCAAAAACTGTTATAACCAACAGTTTGAATCTGGATTAGTCTTTGCATTCACTGAGGTTTTAACTTTTCTTCTTTTTTTTTTTTTTTTCCCTTAACTTTTAGCCAGGAAAAAATCTCATTTTTTGACTTACATGCCTGTGGCCAAATTACAAGTGAATATTAGACTTCAGTAGCAGATGTGGCACATAAATAATGTTTCTCCACTAACAGGATAGAAAACAAATGGAAAATCAGCTAAAATATCACTTGGAATTCATAGAACATATCAATATGAAACATTCACTCCTGAACAGAAGCCTGTAAATTCGTATTTGCACTTTTCTGTGTCAGCCATCAAAACAGCATTTAAAAAAAAACCAACCCTTTGACAACTCTCCACACAATTCATGGACTGGGATCCAGAGAAAAGAGGTCTAGTATCCTGCTCATTTGTCAACATGAAATTCGGCTTAGTTCTTCTCAGAGACTATTTACTAGGGGCCCAGAAAAAGACCATTATTTCCTGTAGACTGAGGACAGGACAAATGGATCAGATAAAGTTTACACTAGGCTAAATTTTTGCCAAAGTGTTCACATACTCTTTAAAGATATCCTGATGTCTGAAAGGCAAAGACAATACAAATCCACAAAAATGTACAGAAATAATAGTTTTAGCTTACCTTAGCTGTGGCAAGTAAATAATTTTCTAATTAAAACACCACTGCTTTCTTACCTTGAATTTGAGCCATAGTTCTCTAGTAATAAAAAAGGCTTATTGTTTATAGCAGTAAAACCCAATACCTGGGCCAGGAGCTTTTCAATGACCATTTACAGGGGATCTCTAAACAGTAACGATAAATCCAAGTTTAAAGTTTGAGAGCCAAAAGATAGAACTTTCACTGAAATAGAAGGGAAGTATTCAGTTACATCCAAACTGATGTGGCTCATGATCTTACAGCTCATTTAGAGGGTCAGTGCAAGAAATATGGGGTGAGCATAGCACAGCCTGCAAATTACTAGCGTGTATAATAGCGTAGGCATAAGCTATTTCATATGCTTATGACTTTAGAAAGTTAAAATTGAGGTTTGCAGTTAATCAATGGCACCTTGTTCTAACCACAGACACGCAGAATTCAGCCAGCCAGTTATGTGAATGACCTGAACCAGTACACTGTTCCCTCAGTGTGCATACAGTACATAGTTTCTTGGTTTCCAACACAGTTGTCCATCTGTTATGACAGCTATCGGTGCCTGCTCAGAATAAGCTTGGACTATTTGACTAGTGCACAGAGGCCAGGGAAAAAAAAATAGGTTATGATGGACAGCTCAAAAAATATCGCAAGTGTAAAGTACCCCACAAGAAATCTCTCTTCTGGGCCAGTCTTGGCATTGGCACAGCGCAGCACTTTACGCACCTGCTGACATGTAAGTGCCAAGATATGAATAGCTGAACAGCAGGAAAAATGGAAGCAAAGTATCCTCTTCTCTATAGGTTTCCTAGAAGTCATGTATTATCACAGTGGGTCTCTGAGAACCTGCTAAGATCAACTGGGGCATAAAAACATCTTCTCAGGCATATGAAGACCAAGATTGATAATGTTTTTTTTCCAAGGAGGTCTTAAAGCAAGAAAAATCAACCAGGATTAGGCTGAACTTTATTACACTGAACACAACAGAACTGGCATGTTTTGACCTGTGATTTTTGTGTGGAGCAGAATAAAACAATAGACTTTGTCAAGGAGGTAAAGACAAGAAAAGAGGGGACTTGCCATCTGTCCCTTAAGCAAAGTCAGCCAATGGATGGAACGGGATCAGCCTAGCTGGTTGCAACCATCTGGAGCTACAGACGGCAAATGCTGCTTAGCAAAGCACTGTCACAAGGCAGACATAAGGTAAAGGAAGTGCGCAAAACCAAACGTATTACAGAACTAACCTGTCTCAGAGGACGACCTGACATGAGACTTAATACCCTGGGGAAGATTCCTTCCAGTGTATGAATTGTTCACCTTACTCGTCTTTGCAATTAGTTCATTTGGATAAAATGAACTATAAAAATTAACTATTTGGATAAAAGGAATTATAATGAGGGCTTGCTACATAGTTACTTTGGCTGCTTCTGAATTTGTTTACTTTGATTAATGAGCAACTGTTGGTCTGGTACTTTTAAATCCCCTCCACTATGCTTACATTTTGCTACTGGTAGACTTTTATTTGGGCTGGGCTTTGCTAAGATCCCACACGATCATGTAGTCCCAGACCATGACACAACTGAGGTGCTTCTTTACACTGCCTCTTGTAAAGTCCCGGACTTGCTCAACAAGTTTCTTATGGTTTTTTTACACCCAAGGCAGCACACTGGAGAAATGAGACAACATTCTCAGGAGGTTAAACAACAAACTTTTATTAGCAAACTTTAGAAAATAAGGGTACTTGGCAAATTTTAAAGCAACATTCAATCAAAATCAAACATTTCACAAGGCATTGGCTTAGCGAACTCCAAACCATCCAACTCTAAGCTACCCAGATTTTGAGAAGAAGAAATGGGGGGAGGAACAGAAAAAGACTAAAAATCATCACTTGAATTCCAGTGTGATCTCAGCTACTTTAAAATCCTAACAGTGGTCTGTGACCACGTGTGTCTGAGCAATTGCTTTCATCTGCTCTGGCCTCTCGGGGCATTCCCTCCTTGGTGGGGCTTTTGCTGTGCCAGTGGCTAATAGCCATTCTGGGGCTGGACCAGAGGCTTCAGGGGGGTGGAGCAGTGCACCATCCCACCTATGCAGGACATGCCCTGCCCCCCCTCCCTTTAGCTGTTTTAAGCCAGTAATAGTTTTCTCCAGTTTCTCACATGACCCAGAGACTCAAAACAATGGGCAACAGGATCTTCTTTTTCCATGGCGGCAGTGGTGGGATTCCAACCTAGCACAGCAAGGGAGGGAAAAAAAAGGAGAGGAAAAAGAGGAAAGTGTACAAGAAATCATGCAGCGGACAATTGCTACTTCAATAATCAAAAATATAGGTCCAGTCAGTATAGAGATTCCACCCTATGCAAGCCATTATCCACCACCCTGTGAGTTCCAGAGATGGCAAGAAAGATGCAAATCAGGATCAGGGGGGGAGAGCTCATGAAACCAGTCTTTTGGCTGCAGTGATTGAAGAGTTCAGCAGACTGGTTGGCTATTTTCTTTACTTTTGCTTCTGCTTCTTAAAACAGCATTTCCCTTTGGTGAGGTTCAGCATTTCACATATTCCTTGCCCATTTAGTAACCATTTATCAAGGATTAGGAAGTTTTATAAAACCATTTTTGATACTTGCTGGACTTGTAAGTTGAGCTCCAAAATGGCCTAATGAGTCCAATTTAAGATCCACTATTGCAATGCGATTGCACACCTCACCCAAAAATACAAACCTTAAGGATAGGCAAATTTTCAACAGTTAGGCTGCCTTACATTTTGGAGCTGGTAATCTTACAAGTCCAGGTATCGGTGTAACCCGAACAAACATACATTTCCCGTATTACCACCCTTATCCCTTCCACTAACCTGGTTTCAGGGAGGTCCCCAGGACCCATATTACAGTCAATTATCTTATTACAATGCCAGAGATCCAAATGCCAGGATAAGGGGGACTATTAGGGTGCACCATAGGAAAGTTACATGAAGTAAAAGTTCTACAACCTAATAGTCTGGTTGCCTCAGGAGGATTAAAGGTATAACAAAAACCCGAGCCATTCCTATCTACTTGGCATATTTTTCTAGTAAGGGTCCTGGGTTCAAACCAAATACCTTCCTAACTTACTAAACCCTTCACTGGTTTCCAAATCCAAAATCCTTTCTTCTGACATCTTGACCACTTATGACTTCTTTGCCTACAGCTGGAGAACACTTTCCAGCTGCCGCCTCCGTCTCTGTCAATCGCCTTCTCTGTATGATCACGCTTCATACATCGCTTTCCACTCCTACATGTGGTTCCTTTGGCATCAAACTACACTTCTTTCTGAATTCAAAGTAATTTTATACCTTGCTCTGAGGAGGTAGGAATGGGTATACAAATCTGATTTCATAATCATATGAAATCCTGTCTGAGCTTCCAAGCTAAATTCAGGAAGGAATCTTTTCCACCTGCTGTGGCAACCAGAGGGGAGACACAAAGAGCCCAAAACAATGCTTGTGACATTTATACACACACTGCAAAACTACTGAGACAAAACACATATGAATATAAATATCACAAAACATATTATGATAAAAACTTATACAAACAATCACTGCAGTGAAGAACTGTGTAAATCTTCAGTCCTGTTGCCACTTCATCTTCTCACAGCCACATCTTTTCATGGAATACCTACAGAAGGAGAGAGAAAAGAAAACTCGGTCCTACTTGGACCAGTTTTAAAAAGAAGGAATTATCCATCTGGTGTTAATTTTGTGTTCTCTGCCATGGGCATCTGTGGTTACCCATGCATGCATGTTCAAGGGGATCTTTAAGACCAGCACGACTTCCCTGAGCGCTGGCAGGCCTACCAGTACTGGCTGACCTGGAAAATGTATGGGGTTCCAGGGATCATCAATCCCTTTTTTTTCCGAAGGGGAGGTAGGTGCCGTGGGGCAAAATGCCATAAGTCATGGACACCCACTTACTCTCCATGGGTCATTGACTTTGGTCACAGTGTTCCACAGTCGATCAGGCCACTTTGGATCCTGAGGTCTCAAAAACCATTTTAGGAGACCGTCTGTCCTTTCTACTATCTCACTGGTGTGGAACAACCACAGTACTCCTTCAGTTTTCACCCATTACTGGACTATTCCTGCTGTGAAGTGACTGCCATTATCTGATTGCATTGATTTTGGTTTAGGAAAGAAACTGAACCATAATTTTAATCCTTTCACAGTACTTTCCTCTGTAGACCATGCCACCACTTTAGCCTGCACCTGAGACTATTTGAACCCTCATCAGCACACATTGTTTTCCTCCTGATTTGTTAAAAGGACCAATGCAGTCGATCTGCCAAATTTCCCACAAGCCCCTTCCCATCCTTAGGTGCAGGCGGGGGATTTTGCAGGTGGTGTTTCTCCAGTCTGGTACAGCACCGGCTGCACGCAGAAATAACTGTTTCACAAGCCCTTTGGGTGACAGGCCACCTCTCTTAACAGGTCTTTCATCCCAGAGTGGCCATGCTTCACATGCAGCCACTCCAACAAATATCTCCATTTCTCTTCTTGTTCTGCTTCCTTTTCCTCAGCTAAGACAGCCAACTGAGTGATGGAGTCTACTTGGTTATTTAAGATGTGGGCTGGATGATTCCCCTTTTTATGTGCTGCTACCCATCCAACTGATATAATTTTGGATCTTGCACTTTTCAGAATTTCTCCCCACTTCTCTTTCTGCCATACCAGCACCCTTTATACCTGTGTGTGCCAGTGGCTAGTAGACAGTCTGGGTCTGGATTAGAGGCTTTGGGGGGAGGGTATGGAGCAGTGCATCGTCCCACCTACGCAGGACTTGTTCTGCCGCTCTTCCTCCCCCTCTTTAGTTGTTCTGAGCCAGTATTCATTCTCTCCGGTCTCTCACATCTACATAAGCCTCAAGCAGAACTGCAGCTCTTGTGCTCATGTTGCCTTCCTTGTGGCATAATTCATCACTCTTGTGGAGACAGCCATTGTACTACACTCACATGCCAGGCTGAACAGGCTGCTCCTATGAAGCAGAAAAATTTCAGGGAGCCCAATATTTTATTTTCCTTTGCTCCCAGGGCAAAATGGCACAAATATTACCCTTCCATTTCCTCTGCAGGCAAACTCGAGGCTTTGAATTCAAGGAAGAAAACAGGCACCAGCAACGGTTTTTACATTTCTTTGCACAGGAGCCTGCTAAGATTGACAGCTTTGCAAAGGTAGTGAGTACTGGGTTAAAAATAAAATTAAGCAATGTATAGAACAGAAAAGTCCCTCATTTGCCACTTATCCTATCTAGGGTCTGTAATGATTCTATCTGTCTGTAATGATTATCTGTCTAGGGTCCAGTCATTACAGACCAAAGGAAGCCTCAAATTTGCAAGAAGAACCTGAAAATATGGAATAGCTCACTTATTACAAGCATCTGAAAAACTGCTGAAAAAATACACAGCAGCAGAAAAAAAATAAGGCTGAAAATCAAATGCTGTCTTCGCACTTATGGAGGTATTCATTGAGTGTTTGTCCTCTGTCTCTGAAGCTTCAGAGGACATGAGAACAGCACGTGATCCTGTCAAGGGAAATATTTTAAAGGACAAGGTGGGAAATGGTTATTCAACAGAGAATCAAGTGGCTTTGTCAAAACACTACAAATGGAAGCAAAGAGAAACTAAGAAAGTAAAGCCAATGAAAAGAATAGTGTAATTCGCACTTTTACGTGAGTCCAACCAAGAAATGTTATGCAAACAAAGAATGAACCCAGTGGAACTTTATTTTCCTACACTGTGTTTTTGGTTTTGGCTGGGCTGCATGGTTCAGTCATTTCCTGGATGGCTAATGACAAAGGAAAAAACCCCAACCCTTGTGACCCTGACACAATTTGTTGTAAGTACAGTTAAAGGTAAGCTTTCTGGCTATCTCCCAAGACATTTGTGGTTAACTGAGAGTATAAATATGTTGTTTGTGAACTTCTTTGTCAGTTAGAGGTATTACATTTAGAAGAAAAGTGTTGTTAAAGGCAGACCACAGTAGGTACAAATTGGCATGGTACTGGCTTTAGGTGGGATCAAGAGCTAGCACAGCAATACATCAAAGGGATTTGAAAAGGGCCAGTGACAGGAATCACAAGGAGTGGGAAATAAAAACCAGTGAAAACCCCTATCGGAGAATACACTTCTGGGGGCAATTGCACCACTACTAGCTAATTATCCCATCACCAGTCATCTCGTCACAACAGATGAGAGTAAAATCTAGAAGAGATTTTTGCATGGTTGAGTCAGTTATGGAAATAAAATTATGTTGTAGTCTGGTCAAGTAATGAGGTAACTAGGAAACTGCAGCAAATGCCTACATATCTTTCCTTGGCATAAGATCACAGATCAGCATAATTGATGATCTACAGAAGGGTGATCAGCTTTCCTTTTGACTCTACTGCTACAGAGAAACATGAAATAAGAAAGCATGCCTGGTTTTCTCTCCTTTGTATCACAGGTTTTTAAACCCATAAAAGTATACCAGAAAAAACGAGGTAATTCTAGTCAGTTTAGACTCAGATTCAAACATAGCTATTGATGCTACATGATATAAAATGTCTGTGGTAAAGTTTGTGATTTTCTAGGCAGCAATCTCTCTTTTAATATGTAACAAGATCAATTTTTGTTCTTCCTATTTCTATTAAACACAGTCTTAAACAACCAGAAATGCCTGTTTTATCTCTTCTTCCTTTTGTTCAGTACAAATTACAAGAAACATATTGATAAAACCATATACAGTTTACACAAAACACTAATTAACCATAGAAACTTGGCAACTTAGTGATCTGTGTCAAACAAATAGAAAAAAAGTAAGGAAGCTAAACCACTGGTGTAATGTCTGACTTTTAAGCATGTCTCACTCTAGCAGTGTAAATTACTCTCAATATATATCTCTTTTACACAGATATAGGGATGGCAAGTCCAAGTAATTATAGATGAAAATTGGTAAGGAACTTCTAAAATGCCTATGCAAGGAATTTTCTTCAGTGGATGCTTCCTAATCTTTCAGGCATTTGAATAGTATTGCAGGCTTATAACGAACTAAAAAAGGACTAGGAAGTGTTGCCCACAGACCTTTTGTGGCGTAAGGCTTTACTGCTTAGAAAATTAATCTGTTGATTTCTGATTTGATTCTCTAAACAGTCATGTTAAAAAGAGCAACAACAGGTAAATATAGTAGCCATTATGTCCTTAGAAGAGGTTCATGTTTATTTCTTAACTCTCCTGTGAAATATAGGTTGGCAATTCACTCTTATCAGAGCCCCCAAAGATACACAATGCATATCACAACACTGGAGAGATGTGATTTGCTGCACAGATTTTTCAAGTTTTGATTACTTTGCAAGATTTGATTTGTTGTGAAGCCACAAAAGGAGATTATCTACCCTTGGGCTGTTCTTCCCCTCCTTTGAAAGGTGGGAGGAAGCTGGTGGTCAGACTTCCCAGATGGTTTGTATGTAATAGTTTTTTATGAAGTAGTAAAAATGAAAAACTTTACTTTGTTACTTTTTTTTTTTCACACATCATTGTTTGACTTGGGAGTGGAAACCCCTTTTCTCATTTGTTTTTCAGAACAAGTCATCTCAAGGGCTCCAGTAAGCAGGAAATACAGAAAAAAATTTGGTGAATTGCTCTTGAAAAGCTGCAGTTACTAGGCTTTAAAATGTTCCCCTAGTATTTGCATTATTGCCTAAACATGCCCTGTGTAAAACACTGAGCAGTAAAAATAATTTAGATGTTAAGGTAACTGACAAGTACTTAAGCATGACCACTACTGTTACATTAGAAACCCAACGTAGATTTTATTCACATCCGCCCAATTTTTATGTGTGAAGGTTCCCTTGTGTCACTACTGGAAACCACAGAGAAGCTCCATGGAGAGCTAGGTGGGTGAGTCTCAAGGAAACAAAGTTTGCATTTCAAATTCTTTTCTTTCTTTTTTCCTTTTTTTTTTTCTGGAGTGAGGAAGCTGTTAAAAGAATATGAGAAACGAGGGAACTTTTAACTTTTTTTCTGCAGACACTCTGGTGTTTAGTAACTTCCTTCTAATGAGAACCTCCATCATAGCAAAATTTCGCTGTCTATTTTCTTCCACATAAATAGCTCTTCAGACGACAAAGTCTGCGTTAGATGTTTGCTACTTTTGGGCCCTGCACTCTTCCTATCTGTAATTCCACCAAAGCAGAGCCTACAATGCCTAGCAGTCTCTCAGGTACTGGCCAGACTTTGGCAAGTGGTAGCTGCAGTGTGGTGAGATCTCTGCTGCTGGTGAGGATCAGGTTTCAGGAAGGAGCTGAGACCAGTGTAAAGTTATGAGGTGCTGCTGTTTGTCTCAGTAGCCAAGAGAAGAAATAACAATGAAAACAACCTTTTTATGATTTCTTTGTAAGATATAAAGTGGTAAACAATGGTTCCCCCTCACCACAGGAAGGTCACACTTGGAGATGGAGCGTATCTGTACAATGAGCTTGGCCATTCCTTACTATGTTTAAGACACAAGTTGTTCTTGTACGAAACCCTTGGGAAAGCAGCCATCTCCAGGTATGCAACACATCTCTCGGGAACTGCTAATTTGTAAATGTTGTAAAAACACCTATAGTGCAGGCAGTGACTAACTGGGATTCTTTGTGTACTGGTGGCAAGGGAAACATCACCTGAAAAGAAATGCTCAGAATTGCCAAGACAAAGCTGAAATTCTCCTAGATCTTGAAAAGTTTTAAGGTCAGGAGCATTGCAGGAGTGGAGGAGCACACAGACAATAGTATGGAGCTAAACAGCGGCAGGAAAGAATCCCTGCATCCTGAAAGGTGTGAGACAGCCAAGGAGGGTGTGCTTTGATGCATATGAAGGAGTACACTTCTAGAGTGAAAAAGGCACTTAAAATATTTAAATGCAGACAAATAGTGTGATGCTGTTCTCCTTTTTCACTTCTACTATCAACACAGTAGGAAAAGCATCTGTTGCTAATCACAATCACAACTACTTCTAACTCCCCATCTCCCTTAAAAATACAAACGTAACATAAATCTTTGCACCCATAAAATGCGTATTTGCAAACCTGTCTATGCACAGATTTTCTACTAGCTGTATTAGCTGATCCAGTCTCCTCTATCATTGCTGGAAAACTGCAGTCTGCTACCCCAACATGAATTGTGGCAGCTCCCAAAATGCAGGCCAGCAAGTATAATAAGGGAAGGCGACCAGCTGGATTTTTATTAAAGAAGTACCTGCAGTGTTTCACATATGCTTTGCCATTTGTACCTTTGCAAAAGCATTCTGTATTTCTTTGTGTATTGTGAAATTCCACATAAATGGTGAAATGAAATTCTAATGAAGCATCTCTGAATAGACGAAATTATAAATGATAGACTGATATGCTGACTGCTGTTAACTGACAGAAAGCGATTAGCTTTTGTGAAAGTACAACTTTAAAGACTTCATATTGCTTTCTAATACTCCATGAAAAAAATTTGCTTCTAGTGAATTTATTTTGAACTACTGTACAATGAAATAAAAAAAAAGATAATTAAAGTTTGATCCTGTATTACAATAAAAGCAGTAATTTTGACGAAATGTTCACACATTTTTATATTGCAACTTAAGCTTAGAACTAGACTGACATAGATGACCCTTCCATGTAAAAACCCATAAAATTCTGGATTTTCAGCTGCTTTATAAACTATGTAAAGACAGTGAGCACCTCTTGCCATTGAAAGTGACGTGTAATGTCCCAGCAGAGCAAGACCTGATCCAAAGAATAGTTTTCTTTTGAAAAAGACATGTCAACTCCGCATTTTTACATACCTTCTGTGTGCTTTTTAACATTATTAACAAAAAGCCTTTTTTTCTACCTCTATTCTTCTGCCAGCTCTGAATCCCCCATGGAATCAACAAGGAGCAGCCTGGACTTTTGCTTCTCTTCTTGCCCATGTTGAAATGGCTTACAGACCGAATTCCCTGAGGTCATTATGGTGTAAAACATGTCACAGTCAGCACTTTCACTACTCCTGATGATGACATGTGGTGCAGAAAAAGTCTAAATTGAATCTCAAGATGCTGCTAGTACAATACACATTTCAAATTGCTTGTACAATCAAGTTCCTATTGTAACATGATTTTTCTAATGAACCAAAATTATTTTAACAACACACTGTATATATTCTGTTCCCTTACACGTGTGAAAAATGAGAGTAGTAAAATCATCTCTACCATTTTTCCCTTTCTGCATAGTCTTTTGCATAGAGATGGGAAAACCTTTCAGGAACTAAACATTCAGTAAGTAACACCGTTCGCTCAGTTTGCAAAGACATGCACAGATTAACGCTGTACTTACCACTCCCACAGGGAAAGCTAGAACAGCCATCATCCAGTCACGGAGGGAAATGAGTTTTTTCAGCTGCCTCTCTTGCTCTTGACTGTCATTCCCTCTAGTGAGAAGACTGGACAGGTCAGTCAAGACACAAATCCCGAAGAAGACAGCCTGGATAACCTGCATGGAAGGTTGAACACACTCTTGAACACAGAGAAGATCAGCTCTTTGGCAGACAGCAGGTCAGACACAAGCACGCATGAGGCATATTGCCACAGAACTGACACGGGGAGTGGGAATACATCAGTCCCTTAAATATGGGTAGAGTTTATTCACATAAAAGCCACGTGTGCTTCAAAGTCCTGCATGCACCTTGCTCCTCATCTATAGGGGGAATCAATGTGAGTGGAAGGACCATTCCAGAGGTGGGACTTTCCACCCTAATCTCAGATATGTGCCACCTGCTGGGGACTGAACTGCAGCCACCCCTTCCTGTGTCACTCCATACAACTCATCCCCAAAGCATTTGCCTCTGAGGTGGAAAAGTGAGGAATGCTCCCTGTGAGAAGAAAGGAAAGAAAAAGAAATGAGTGTTTCTTTCCCTTGTGACGGGAGGTCTCTCTTGGAGATTGTGCCTGCCCCAGACACTCCATCTAAAGGTGAAGGAAGTGCCTGAGACTTCCTGACAGACACAGCACATGGTCCAGGCTACAGCAAATCTATCTCTACTTCATCTCAGGTAGTGAATGATAGAACGAGAAAGCTGCAGGAGTTATTATCTTTCTTTTCTTGATGGGAGACTGTCATTTACCTAACTTTTCCGTTTTTGCATTTACGTATTTGTGTGCAATATAAGATTATCTGTTATATTAAATCATTAGTTTAATCACCTGAACCCACTGATTTGGTTCAAACTTGACTCAATCTTAATTTGATCACTGAGTTTTTCTCCCTTAATTAGCTTAGTAAAACTGTAATAAGTTAGCTCAGGAATGCTCTTGCCTGAGGACTTGCACATCCTTTCTAGTACAGTTCAGAGGAAGTGCACACAGCTTGTTTACTTCTCAAGCTGGAAGCCCAGGTCACAAACCCACACACATCAGGTAATCTCAGGTAAAAAATTAACAAAACATGGGCTTGGTTCCCACATTACACAGTGATTCGTCAAAAAACATAAACATATGCTTAAATTTCATACTGCATGTTTTTCAAAGCAAGCACGGAGTCCTAGTTTAGAAGTCTTACTGTAAACCTAAGTGTTCCACTGACTAGGAGTCTCTGACCAAGCAGAAGACTATCCATAAGAAATAAGAATAGCACATACCCATATTCTGCAAAATACAATTTATTATCTGCATACATCTTCGCAGAATTTACTCTATAATAAGGCAGACAGGCAGGAAGGAAGGAAGGATGGAAGGAGAGAAATACCAAACAGATGCTGCCTACTAGGAAGAAATCCAGAGATGTGTAATGATTGGATGGATTAAAGTACACTTCCTTCCTCAACAATCCTTATATGACCCAAATACTTGTAAATTCTGGCTGTAAAGCTGTGAATGACAAACATTCAAATGGCCCCTGGATCTGCTTGCATTTCTGCTGCCTTTGCTCTCTCCTCTCCAGGCTGTAGCTACATAGAATTTGCTTGATAAATAGATGAAGCAACATTACAAAACATTCCCTGAAGCTGTGAGATGTGACAGAGTATTAGTGCTAGAGCTGTATATTGCGCTAGAAAAAGGTATTACTATTTCAAATGACTGCTTGGAAAAGTTACAATCTTCTACATAATTTTTGAAAAGCCTTTTAAATGTACGTTGGGGCTTCTTGGAGCTACTAAGAACTCCTAATGTACTTTTTCATATTATTTGTTTGAAACAAGCACTTAGTAGGAAAAAATCTTTCCATACTCAGCCCTGTTTTCCACCAAACAGATGGCCTATTTGGAGAGCTGAAATAGAAGAACTAATTATGCATTTGCTTGACTTATGAGGAGATATGATACCATCTACTATTCACTCAAGAGTGTGAATGCCAAACAAGACAGAACTGGGGAAAAAAAGTATACCTAACAGTAATGAGATCAATTTGGGTGTTAAAAAGTTTAGGCTGAGTACCAGGAAATATTTCCTAACAGTGAGCTCTGTCAGACCATGAAATAGTTTCTCAGAGGAAGTGGTGGAAGCCTCATGGCTTGAGTCACTCAAACCGATATTGGACAAAACACTCAATAATGTACTGCAGAGAACAGTATTATGCTGGCAGGGCTTGGAAGAGTGACTAATGGATTGTTTGCAGCTCTAACTACAATTCCCTGAAATGGTCCCTCTCCAAAGAAACGCAGACTCAAACAATCACACACCCACTTTCCAAGGGAATTGAGATTGTACATCCACTAATCAATCACAAACCGAGCAACTTCTCTCCCTATTATCCTGTTATGAACACAGAGCTTCAAGAAAAAATATAATGATATCACAGGGAATAAGCGAAAAACCCTAAAGGGAAATACCCAAAGATTTCAGAGGGTAGGTATGAAGCAGACTATTCTACAAAAAGATTAACAAATAAAAATCCATATAGGAAAGAGAAAATTACATCTTTATTGAGAACATTCAGAGCCAATGAAAAAATTGTATCGTGTTCAGGGAGGAACAGTTACAGCTTCTTCATACAAATGATGTACATACATTCACTCCATTCATTCTACCTCCTTTCCTTTCTATAATTGCCAAGAAAACTCTTCTGACACCTATCAGCATTTAGGATTAGAGTGAGGACCTCCAGAGCTGCATGAGTCTCAGCAGCATTAATTAAACAGAATCAGTAATGATTTACATCCTTTGTGGGTCTGGCATAGGAAAAGCATAGCATGCAGCTACTGGTGGTTTTTGGTATGAAACAAATTTTTAAAGTCATTGCTCCTCGGTGTGAATGCTGTCTAACAGATGTGAAAAAAATTACAGCAAGGAAGTAGAAAACTCCCTCTAAACAATGTTTTCCAAGGTGCCGTGGTGTTACCTCATATTTAGGATCACATTTTCAAAAGAGAGACCTTATTTTGAAAATCTGCAGGTGGTGAATCTATACATGAAACATCCTCAAGCTGTTAAACAAACAGCTGACTTTTTTTTCCCCTTGGAAATGTAAGCAAGAACAGCATTTCAGAGAAAATACTTTCCAGTTTTGTCTCTAACTAGAGCTTGAAGGAAAACAGTGGTTTAGAAAATGATGAATTTGACAGAAAACAGACACAGCTATACCATGTAACAGTATAGATAGATAGTATAGAAAGTATAGACAGAATCAGAAACTTATAAGCAGAGTATGCAATCCCAAGAAAATAACTGAACAGGTATAAAATACTTACTGATGATCCCTTTTCTCCTAGAAGCCTCAAGGGGCCACTGCCACTAGAGTTGATACTACAGTACTTTTAAACTGTGATAATGTAATGACAAGTAATAACAATGGCCATCTAAAGGATGTCAGCAAACAAAACTCAGAGCAGAGAAAACACCTGTTAAGTTGTGGTAGGAGAAAAAAGTATATGAACATAAGATGAAACCAAGCAGCCCAGTTCTTCTCAAACAGTGAGATGTACTGAATTACATATCAGAAAAGACTGTTCTTTATGAATGATTAGAATAAACTAACTCTATGTGTCTGTCTACTACAAGAAAATAAAGACTTGCTTCAGTAGGACAGTTTTTTCACAAGGTGTTCATTTCAGGGCTGCAGCTAATGACCTCCTTGTACTCCCCCTAATTTGACTTCTTAGAGTCAAACAGAAAACCTATTTCCTCATAAACTTATTTCCAGGGCACGGAGACTCCCTTCTCCCCCATGCCATGAAGATCCATGGTGTGGACAAGATCTCTGCACAACTGAGATTATGAAAATTCTGTTACTAGTCTTACCAAGGCAGAAAACCCCCCATTAAATTCACTGAATCTAGAATTTAATTCCCTTTCAAGTTCACTCTCATAATCAGAAGCACTCCTTAGAGCTCAGGGCAGAAGAACTGGAAAAGTCTCTGCAAGCACTACTACTATTCAAGCATAATTTTTCCTCTACCTATCTGTGATTATGAAAAATCACAGTCCTCAAGTTATCATTTTTGAGATTAACACCACTTACTTCAGGTAGCCCTCTTAGAAATAAGGCATCAGTCTAGGCTGGCAAATAGACAGCACTGCCAGAATAAAACATGTGAGTAACACTCACAAAATCCGCAAGAAATAACAAAAAAGCACTAAGTAACCAAACATAACCCACATTATAGTATGACTAATTCACAGAAGGGTGTCAGGGAGGCCTCACTGATCCTTATGGGCTGGGAGTGGCAGGGGGGTGGTCAGGGCCCATACCATTCCCAGCCGGGAGCAGCGCAGCCAGTGGCATGGGGCCAGTCCCAGCTGTGGGGCATCAGGCACCTCCCTGGGGACAGGCCACCAGCTCGCAGGTGGGGGGCAGACAACCTGATCCATCAAACCACTCAGGCTTAAGACACCTATTGTATTTCCACAAGAAGATGGAAGTTTAGCTCTACCAGCATGCAAAATCAAACTGCTGAAAGTTGTAATTTCTCTCGTATTTCAAATTTTACAATCTGTCATATACAGAACATGGTCTGATTTTCCTCTTCAAACAACGGAAAATTATTTATAGCCCTGGAGTATCTATTACTGCTCACTATCACCTTAATTTCTCCAGCCTCTAGACATCATTTTTTGCTGTACAAATGAGCTATGCTTCAGCAGTTAAAATGATTGTTTCAAGTGTTGTTGTGTACTGGGCTGTTTGCAGGCATGTGCGGACAGCCTGCATCCTGTAACGACAGCTCAGTTATCTGTATTGCAACATACAGAGCAAGTCCAGGTTAGGTGGAGAATAACAAGGTATTTTTAATAGAAAATGCTTCTAATGAAGTCATGGGTTGTAGCTGCTTAATAAATATGTTACTGTTCTTGATTGCATGGAACTACTGATTCTTCTTGTCCATTGCCATTCCATCACTACTCACAAGCACACTGCTTTATTCTTGTCGCTGCTCACTTCACTGTTATCTTTGTTAGTACTAATAGCAAGCAGAAGCTGGACAACATGTAATCAAGTGCTAAATCTTTGTATCAGAGAAGCTACAGACTTCAGATTAGAAAAAGGCAAATCTTTGTGTCTACAGACAAATGAAAGAGAGGCATAAAGAAATAAATGCAAGAACCAAAAGCCTTTTAAATACTAAAATACAGTGTAATACATCTAACCACTAAACCTACAATTAATTAAGCTGCAAGCACCATGGAAAAGCACTGTATGCTACTCAGAATCATTATTTCTGTCCAAGGAATAGGGAAAAAGACTCATATTTCAAAAGTCAGATGTAAAAATGACGCATCACCCCAGAAGTTTCATTGACAGTAAGCTGAGGCAAGCAAGCAAAGCTCATATCGCATCTTCTTCCACACCAGCTGCAGTGCTGTTGTTGTTTTAGGTTGCTTTGTTTCTTGAGCAGGTTTCAACATCATCGGCCACTTCAACACAGAAAAGGAACACAGCCCCTAGCCCATCAAAAGCCAGTAGTCTCAGAAAACAAATATATCACATAGAGAAGAAAAATTACAGATAAGGCAATGAAAACAGAATAAGCCAAAGGAATAGTTAACGCAAATGCCATGTATTTTAATTTGAGTTGTTTACTGGTTAGGAATCTTGAAATAAGTATTTCTCCTATCCCTCCTTTCTCTTCTACTTACACAAATTAGAACTAAAAACTTCAGTTGTAAAACATGACACTTATTTCTATCAGAAGAGACATTAGAATCTCAGTAACTGGATAAAGGGACAGCCTTATAAATGTCCAGCACTGTCCTCGTCCAAGCTAATGACTCATGTCTCCCTTTACAGCCTTCACTCAGGGGATGGCTCTTCTACCCAGGATGTTGCACATGAAGACTAGTCCTTAGCAGGAAATTTAACTTCATATTCATGGTTTAGTCATATGATATGAATCAGCTTGTAATACATGCCTAATCCCTTACCATATGACGTAAATTCAGGGACTCCTTTAAATATAATCCTTTACTTTCTTCATAACCTCCTGTGGTCTATTACTTTGAAGCTCACCAGCACTGTCCAAATATAATCAAGGATGGGGTTTTAAACCACTGAGATTTTATAGATACACAAAAGAATAAAATCTACTATGAAATTAATATGCATGAAAGAAAAAATTGTTTGACTCTTGGGTCTAGTTTTCATTGCTACTACACTGTTTAATTCCTAGTGCTTAAGCACCTATTATGAAGCTGTGGAATGGGGACCAAGCTGTGTAAGATAACAAGATCTTCTGTTTCCATGACAAGAGATGCCTTTTAAAATTCTGCTGGTTTGAATACAAAATGTCTTTTAATCTGGACAGACAAAAAGGCAACTCAACAGGCTCTTCCTTTCTCTTTTCATCTTCCCTCCACTTAACCCAGGAAAATCCCTTACTCTGTTATGCTTACTGGAAAGATTGTGTCTCAGACCATTCTGTCTTAGCACAATTCTTGACTGTCTTGTAAAGGTTTCCAAAAATATGCAGCACAGTTCTTGGAAAGGTAATGTATTTGTGCTAACATAGTTTTAAAAGCAGTTTTCATAATACTTTTAGAACTTCTGCAAGGACAAATATTCCTTACTACAGCAAACTAAACTGAAATTTGGTACACTATCAAAAATATTTGGAAATGCTTTATTTTTTGACAGCAACAAAAACATCTTTATTCTTTTTTACATGGGTGCAATACCCCCAGGAAAAAAAAAAAATCCATAGTGGACAACAATTCATTTTAAAGTGCTACTCTATCTCAGCTGAGTTGCATAGATGACATTTCTAATATGATCTCAGCACGACAGAGTGTATGCCATCTGGCTCAGAAGTGCTAACAGCCTGGAATCCACTACCACATATCAAATGAAGACATGGAATGGACAAATATATAGTGTACTAAAGAAATATGAATAAAAATTTTAACAGATGCTGAGAAAGTACTACGTTTTCTCAAATCTTTTGCAATTATATCACTTGTGTCATTCCTCTCCAACACCATGTCAGTCTTCTTCTTAGATGTTCATATATCTTACTTTGATCTTGGCTAATACACTCAAAGAAGCATGAAGCTCATTGTTGCAGTACTTAAGAAATTATTATTCTATTTTTATCTTTATCTTTTTAATTGTTTTGACTAAACTAATTTTCTAATAATCCCCATCTTCTTCCTTGCTCTCTTATACTGTGTATAGAAAAGCTGCCATTACTACTTATTGTATCCTGCTTATAAGACAGTGTAATTTCATTAAATTTATATAATCCATTCAGCGAACATGTATAATACAGTTTATTCAGAATAGATTATGATTTTATTAAGTTATATATTTTATGTTTTTCTTTGGTAAAGCTTAATCTTATTAGGATTATACACTGCTCAGAAGGTTATGTCATTATTTTGGCTTAAATGATAATTTTACACATTTCAGCATGATTGGTACACTCTCTGCAGCAGTGCTCTTACAGACAAGGCAGGAAAAGCAGCTCTCTAGACAATGTTTGGGATTGCTAGCTAAGAAGGTAAGACTTGTTCTACAGCTGTCTGTGCTAAAATGAGCTTTACGATAGCGTTTCCCATGGCTGGAAAGCCCCTAGCAGTTTGTAAGTTAATTACCCCAAAAAAGAAACTACATTTTATTAAGTGCAAAACTTTATCATATAAATGGTTTTCTTAAAACTCCAGAAACTTCTGCATTGCACCAACTTTTTCATGTTTAGAAATACAGTTTGAAAACTAGTACAGAGAAGCAATTTTGACTGATCAAAGACTAACTGATTTTGCTTTTAATTTGTTCCCTTTTTAATGAATAAGGTAATAGCTGCCTTCTAAATTGCTGAATTTAGATGAGGCCATTACAAATGTATCTCAGCAACATGGTGACAGAGCTGGAAATGCAAATGAGAAAGTCTCTACAATCTTCTGAGACACAGCAACCTCAGTGCTGCCCTACTATGGCTTAGAAAATAAAAGGTTTTAAAGGTCTGTTTCCTGAGCACTGTGAAAATAGTAATGAATGACTCCACACACCAGTCCAGCAAGACAGGCTTTTACGTGATATCATCTAGAGTTGGGCAATTCTCTTTCTCTCCAGGGAAGGTAAGGGAAGGAGACACTGAGGGCTTTATCCCACTTCTTCATTCATTCAACAACACACAAATAAGTCAGTTGCAAACCCACATTGTGAAAAACAGCTCAAATCTCTGATCAGGCTCATCTTCACCTTTTGCTTAAACTTTTCTTCCTTTGTGCACTGCTGCAGCAGCTGAAGTATAATTTATGACAGGCAGGAAAAGTATATTCATAAATAAAGTTATTACTAAGATAAGGATTTTCTGCAATTAGACCACAGCAAAGGATGCTGCTATTCAAGCTCCACTTGAAAAAAAGGCAGGACATAATTCTGTACATTAATTGTAAAGCACACGGTTCAATGAAAGGTGACCTAACATGTTACACTGTCCTCACAAACAAGACTATTCTTTATACAACACTTCAAGCAAGACACTGTTCTACAGAGTTGCATTTTGGGAGAAAAAAAATCTCATTATCTTACATCTCTAAAAAAACCATGGGAAAACCCCCGATATAAACTAACTGCATTTAAATGAAATGTAAAAGTGGGGGTTAAGCATTCACTAGGTGTGTGGCATTCCAGCCACAGATGATAACACTTGCCTGCTTTCATTGTCTTTCTCATGAATCAATCTCAGAGGAAATGAAGGACTTGTTTCCTGAGTGTTGTCGGTGAAAGCAAGGCACAGGGAAATGAACTGGCCAAGGCAGCAAGGCAGCAGGAGACCCCGGGAATGAACTCAGGTGTCCTGACCCCTAGGCAGTTCTCCAGGCATTGTATCAAGGTTATTTTCCATGCACCTACACTCACTCTTCTAGAAACAGCCATTTCCAATGCACACACATTTCATTCCCTCCAAATGTAGCCATACTACTGTTAGCATAAATGCAAATATTTCTCTTCTTGTGCAGCTCACAGTGCTCAGAGCTTTCAAAGACCTTCTTTAGTGTATTGTGTCTTTAATAGTTAGATACTATAATTCTGACCAACTGATCTATTTCTGCCAACCAACTAGAGTTACCAAGGTCTCCAATACCTTTGGAGATCTTCTTGTCCATTATACCACTCCCACCATCACTGTTCTTACATCATAGTTCATACAGCAAATATTGATTTTGAACAACACTAGTAGTGAATATATATTTTTGATTTTTCTCCTTGTTTTGCTCTGTATGATTAAGTTCGATGTGCTGCAATTTCAGTGTGGTATACACTTGGCTTCTCAGCACCCCTGTAGGACAAGTCACTGAGTAGAAGAAGCAGAATCACCCTGTCTGCTACCTGGAGACTGTCTTTGGAGAGAGTGGTCTGAAAAAGAAAACAGCATGGAACCCTATCTTGTCTTAGACGTTCGTGAACACAGACACAGCTCAAACCTCTCTCACTCTTTCTTACTCCAACCAACTTTAAATGTTTCTTGAGTTTCCAAACTAACCTTTCAGACATATCTGTTTACTGTACTTCTGGCTTGCTCACTACTTTTCATTTTATTTGCAAAAGAAAAAGGAGATTAACTATATGGAAGTTTAAATTTACATCCCCTTACATATTAGGGGAAGCTACTTCATGACAACTACCTGACATCACACCAGGTTCCAAACTCATGAGATTTAGATATTCTCCATCTGCAATGAACATATTTTTTTTAGTCAGTAAGCACTACAAGTTCAATAATAGGCTGCTCTTTCTTCTCTAAGAAACAAAAGGCTCAAACAACACCTGTTGTAGCAGGTAAGAAAGTAGCAAATTACTCCAGTAAAGAGACTTTTGCCAAAGTCTGATTCTGGTGACAGTGAGCATAGTGTTTTTGATTTTCCATGGCAGGAAAAGCACTTTGCAGTAGCTTGTAAACACGGCAGCCCAGTATGAAAAAAAAAAGGCATCTGTGCCTACCAAAGAACACAGCCCACTGGTCAGCCGAGCAGGACACACCAGGAAATGGCCAAGCATCAACTGGCCTCTGCAAAACCTCTTGGTCCTCCCAACAGCCCTGCCTCCATGCACCAGGTGGGTACATGCACGCGCACTCCGAATTAACATAGGAGCTGTAATTGCAATGCAGCTGGAGACAAGGGCTGTGCCCCTGCACATGCTGGGCATGCTGAGTCACCCATAGGAACTCCCTGGGCAGTCCCGGGAACTCCCCAGCTAGTTTCTGTACAGATGAGATAATTGATTGATAGCTACTGGAACCCGCCCCGGGCAGTCCCAGCTCCACCAGAGGTCTGAAAAATCAATAAAAGAACTCCACGGGCAGTTCCCAGTCCATGTTAACAAGATAATCAACTGCATGTCAGGGACTGGGGAAGCAGGGACTTCCCAGCAGCCCTGGGAACAACCCAGGTGGGTCCTGCTTTGCTCATATGAAGTAAATGGTGAACTAATGGACACTATGTATCTATTACGATAAGTATATCATTGAACCGGACAACTTTTTGCACACAGATCAGATGATTTTAACTAGAAACTCATCATGCATACACTGTAGTGCTGACAAGGCACTGCAGGCCAGCCAGAGCAAACCAGAGGCTGGGGGTTCTCATCCAAATGAGCTGAAAATGCTGTTACAGGGATACTTGTGATGGAGACTCCTATCATCACCTGGTCAGAAACCGGCCTCACTGTCACAACAGTGACAACAGAAACACAAGAGTGTTAGCTAACACGTAAACCAATGTGTGTGTAACATGAACCAGAACGGTCTCTTAAGAAAATTAGTCTACCACCACATAAACTGGCCACAATGAAATGCCACACAGATTAAAAACACTATCCTAGAGTATAAGAGCATTGGTCCAAGTAAATGTATCTGATGTCACTGTCTGATTTTATGTAAGGTACCTCTAATTCTGACTTGCAGAATACATACTCTTTTCCCGAAACACTTGGTAAATAAATACTTTCCAGTATTCTGACCTGTTCTTCACAATACAAAAAAAAAGCTGGTTACCCAGATAGCATTCATAAACGTTGGAGGTTGCTGGGCCGTGCCCATTTATTGATAATCTGGCAGTAGCCCATTGCAGCACCAGGCCCAGACACGCCTGCAACAGAACAAGAACCTCCCCAGTCCGGACCACCTGTAACCACTCAACAAGAAACTTCACACCGGAGTCTCGGAGCAGAGCAGCTGACCAGCCCCTATCAGCATGCTCGTCTTGAGACATTCTGTTCTGAGTAACAGCGAGACTGGGTCACGTTCAACCTCCAGCTTTGAATCAGCCAAGAATCCTGGCTCAGTGACGTGTTACAAATTTTACATGACACACCCTGACCAAAGCACTGGACCCTTCCACCCCTCTGTCATGACGGGAAGGCCAACTACTCAATGCAGAGCTGAGCTGAGTCCACCTGGACTCTGAGCACCACCACAAGGGGCTGTTCTGTTTACACTCAGGAAAGCTTGGTTTGCATTATACCTGTATCCACCAGGAAGTTCAGGTGCAACACCTCACAGGGTTTTTAGATACCTGGCTAAAGGGGAAACCACAGCTCTCACACAATACTGATTTCCAAGGAGCAGACCATAAAGTGGGATGAAATTAAAGCAAAAATGAACTGGATATAGTAAGGTAAAGAAGTATGTCTGGAATCCCAATCTCTCCCGCAAGGCACATCCATGCAGAATTAAAGTGACCTCAGTCAATTTCTTGTGTGAGATGAGTGCCCACAGCTTTGAAGCCCAAAGAGGGGCTTTAAGGAGTCCAGTGTTTAACTTTTGGGACTGCTTTAACATATGGTAGAAGGAAAAGACAAATTCTTGGTATCAACTTTTATGCAGTATCAAAGTGTATTACTTGCTGACTGATGCACCTTCTACATCCATTTCAACCCAAAATGAGCTTAAAGAATAATTCCCGTCTTCAAGAAGACATGTATTACTGATAATGTCAAAGGGTATGATGCCCACCTTTCCTGGTAAGTTGTGCTAGGGTAGGAGAGAGCCCACAGATGTCTTTGGAACTTACACTGAGGCTCCAGTCCTTTGCCTGTATGCAGGAAAACTATCTGCTCAAATGCTTTATCTAAGGCAAGAATTAGGAATGAGAAACAAGGACTACTTCCTCCTGTCCCATCCTTCTCCACACAACATAGAAACTGGACAGACACTCTTCTAAGTACAGCACTTCGTGAATGCTGTATACCATTTTGCCACTAAAATAATAGTTTTTCTTGGTGTGAAAACCAATATATTTTACAAGTCTCACTGCAGAGCTCATAAGTATTGCATTTCTTCATGCACTACTGAAACCTCAAGGAAAACATATGCTAGAGATGTTTTTCAAGTTCCAGTTAACTCAATCAGTTTACTTTGTTCTTCCCACTCCACTGAAGGGAAGAAGCACACGTGAACTCTGGCCATATCCAATTTGCTGTCAAGATCAGCCATTTTACTTCTTCATTTCTATTTATAAACACAGGTATTACAAGAGCCAGACTATTTAGCCATGAAGACTGTCAAAACAGATAATGTATTGTGTCTCACTGAATTACAAACTGGCTGGGTGCCTAGCCTATTGACTGCAAAAGTCCACTCCATTACAGCTCCAGCAATGTCTTCTATCTACTTCAAAAAGGTTTTGAAAAGCAGATAACTATGAAATGACTATATGGATCATACAAATTATATTTGCTACTCCTTCTGTTGACTACCTGCAATTATTGGTTACTAGTTCTGATGCCAGCTCAGGAAGAGTTATACTCTACCAGAAAATCTAACTGATGACCTTCAGTCTAATGAGATACCACTCAGCAGTGATCTCCCACAGTATCCACACAGATGTGTGTTAACTTACTCTGCTGGAACTAGTGCTCTGATAAATTGTTTTCCTTATGTGTTTAGGGAGCACATGTGCAGCCACAGTGCGATCAAAATTAGTATTACATTTCAAAGAACCGAGCCCTTAGTGCAGTAGCAGTTACAACACAGTGATAGTGGTTATGAGAACCATGAAATTTTATTTGACTCACTGCAGGCATTGCTTGTATCTGCTTTTCTATTTATAAACACAGATAAAGGTAATATCCAAAATATCCAAAAAACAAAGGTAATAACACCTACAAGTATGGCAAATTGAATACAGGTAGGCAAACATCTTTTGAGTGGAAAACACTGAGACAAAACAATAACCCAGAAAATGCACATTGACTCCCAGTTAAAATACCACAGCTTGCCTTTATATGAAATTGTATTATCTTTTAGAGGAAAATACAAATTAAATACTGGTTTGATTTATAAAATGCTTGACATTCAATCATCTACTTGCATACATGCAGTAAAGTAAAAGCACATTGTGCTTCCCTGCAAAGGGTTTTCTTTTCAAGAAGCAGGGTTTATCCAGCTATGAACATAGTCAAAACATGTACTCCATCTAAAAGCAAAATATGATATAGTATTGCAATACAGTAATATTATAATTAATATAAAACTACTACTTCAGGAATTTCATGTCTATAATTACAACACCTGTATCAATGCCAAGGTCAGCACATTAATCCATAGTCAATCTGAAAAATAAGTACAAAAAATCTACTGCAGTAATGGTCATATTTTAACCAAGTGTTTACTGACCTTGTATGGCAAAAGGATAACTATCGTATCATGATGTCCATATTTTAAATGTATTTAGCAAAAAAACAATTAATCAATCTGCATATCACAGTATTACTATGGCATAATAATTGTCTCTCTAGAGACATTTTCCTACCCTTATTTTGTTTTTTGTCATTACCACTTCCCAGATCTTCAGACTGAAGATGGACAAAGTATTAGAGGGACTCTTGCCTCTCTCAACAACTCAAGAAAACAGAGAAGGAATCTGAAAGGATCTCATATACTTCAGTTCCAGGTTTGCTTTCCCTTAATAGCACTCAGTCAATTAGCAATTATTTTGCTGCTGAATACAGAGACAGCCAGCTTCAGATAGGACTTTCTCTTTGGTATTATCAGACCTTTACCATCTTTTGAAGAAACTTGAAACTGATCAAAGAGATGATCTGTTTATTTCTTATCCATCTCTTATTTAAATTATTCTAAATGTCATATAGAAAGAGTGCTTTACATGGAACTGTCATAAACCAGCCTAAATGGTATCAGTGCACATTACTCAGCAGTATAAACTGACTGTATATTGTAACATTTCTATCAAGCTATAGATTTTTTTAAAACCAACAGAAAATCATGAAGCAGAGACCAATAAATTGCTAACTATCTTTAATAAAACCTGTCTCAGTGCTCAAAAACAATGAAGTCTGCTTCTCCGATTTTAATTTCTTTACTCTTATTAATGGTAATATTTTTAAAGAACTAATAAAACAGATTTTTCATATACGATTTTTTCATAGGTCATTGTATTTATTTAGATCAAAAAGAGGAGTGAGATTTACAAGAGATCCCTATCAGTGGCTATTTCATAAGAAAGCAAAATAGTACATCTGTTAACCTCACTGTTGCATAATAGCACAGGAGGAGCAACCAAGGGCAAAGCAGACAAATCCACAGCAATTTACTGCTTTGTAACCCAAACCAGCGCTTTAAATTCAGCTTGAAAAAATACAGGAAACACTACTGTAGCCGGACAAAACAAAAACAAAAGCAATTTCTTTGTGGTAAGATATACTTAGTAAGCAGACTGCTACGTTTTGCACAACTTGCCATTTTTGGATGAAGCCTCTGGTGAAGAAAACTGCAGAGAAACAAGGCCTAAGGCATCAATGCCATGTGAGCATTACAAAAACGTCACACTGAACACAACCACTTAGTCAACCACAGGAAGAAAAAGGACTCCAGAGTTCGGGAAGGGCCAAAACCAAGTAGCAAAATGGCAAACACTTCTCCTAAAGGAATGAAACATTGGGTTTTGCTATACTCATTTTTTATTATACTAGAAAATGGTGACTAAAATGGTGCATTTATTTTATTTCTGTTAGATAAGTATCATGACTGGTGATAGGCTGGAATATGCTAAAATATCTCCAAGCAGAATTCTGAACAGTTCTGAATTAAATAAATGATCTTAACTTTAGATGTGTTGCAAATGGAAAGAAAAACTTAAAACAATACATTATGTATTTGAATAACATACTGAAGAAATGATATGTTTTCTGTAGTAAGTAAACCAGATTTAGTGTTTCTTTTCACTATGCTCTACAAGATTTTAGAGGTAGTAGATATTATCCTCCTACACCTCATTGTTATTCGCAGGTGAGTAGGAGGAAAACCAGTTTTCCTACTTTCTAAATCCCAGCAGGTTTCTCTCTGAATTGATTTCTCTTCATTCTGTGTGAATGAAATAGTTACTGAACTAACCTAATGAATAACAATAAATACCTTGTCTGCATCTGCAGAGAAAAGCAGTGCTGTCGAAAAAGCAATTAATACTGAAGGAAACTAACTCTGGTGCTTAACCATTACCTTTAGTGATTATGTGGTGTGGTCCCTGTTGAAAACTTCAGTAGCACAGTCTCCATCTAGATTTAACAAGAACTATTGAAAAGTCTGCATGTGTAGTACATGCTTATAAAAGTATCTGAAAATATGCTGTACTGGGATACATGATGGATTATGAGTGTGTTACACTATCAGACATCCAGCAAACAGGATTATCACCAGTGAGATCCTTAGCAGACAATGTGATCGAGCAGTTCTGTACAACACAACAGAAAGAGATGGATGTGTAACTGTAGAAGAGCAGAGGTTTCCAACTTATCAGCCAGAACTCAGGTGGACAATGTCCTAGGAAACCCAGGTCAGTGTTGAGCATGATCTGACAAAGGGATTGGACTAGATGACCTCATGGCTTACCTTCCAACTTGAGTGATCCTACGATTATATCAAGTCTGGGGCTTCGTGTAAGAAAAGTCTTTAGTTGCATGAAGGATTGTGAAATCTCTTCCTTGTTCGCAAAATTCACGTATCTCTTGAATGACTCCAGCTGATCACAAAATTTTAAACCTTCTAAACTATTCTGACAATTTACTGAAGGACTTTTCCTATGGTCATTACAGGTGTAAGCTTCACATGAGGATTCTGGTGAACAGACACTGCAGCAATAGTACTTGGTCTTGTGTAAATGTCTCCCTGCTGGTAAGACTTCAAACATGTTACTCAGAGGGAAAAAAAGGAGTCAGGGGACATAGACCAACCGAAGATTTGAGTGTAGAACTGTATAGTAGACTATCACTAACTAATAGGTACTTAGTAGCACCTCGTTGCTATTTTATATGCTCATATAGAAACAATCAAAAAAATTCAAACCCTATCCAAGTTGTCGCACATGGAAATCCGGAAATCATTCTGTGATTGCAACATCTGCAACTTGACAGGCTCAGGTCACCCATTAGAATAAAGAGGAGTTATCTGTGCATGTTTAGACATGTACCTTACTGACACTCAGAAAGAGTGAAGACGAGTAGCTGATTCTTTCATTGCCATTTTCTGTCTGAACAGGTCAGGAAGTTTTTACATACACACTTACACGCCAGAACTGACTTTTAAGTCTCTAGTGACCGTTCAAAATCTGTTTCTATCTCCACGAAACCGACAGACATTGAAACAAATAGCTTTGTCTTTTATATGTAATTTTACAGTCCACTGTTTTTCAGTCATACAAAGAATTCTTACACCATGTCAAACTTCTAGTTCACATTAAAGGGATGCTATCCATTCTTTGGTGAGGTCCTCATTATGGAATTTTTTCCTGGATCCACCCTGCTGGTGTCAGCAGCAAACTAACACCAATTCAGCTTTTAACCAAGATGCAGAATGTTGATAAAAAGATTATCACTTCAGTATCAGCCAGGCAAGTTGCATATCAAATGCAGCACTAATGTAATTTCTTGAAGAAGCTTAATAAAGTTTTGCAGGTAGTCTTTCCAACAGCTAATGGTATGCTATGAAAGGGCTTATCAACTGAGAGAATATTTTAAGGATTTGAATTCCCACAGGTGGTTGTTAATATCTGTGTGCAATACAGACAAGACAAAAACTAAGATGAAATTTTCTTTTCACTTTGTTGAGTCTTCTATCAATTAAAATATAAGAGGCAAGATACAGATGCAACCAAAGTTATTTTCTCTGTTGCTGGTAACAACAGAATCCAAAACTTCAGTTTGTCTTGCAATACTGGAGTCTTCCAGTTCAATACCTTGGACATGTACACTCCTCAAAAGGAATCTACCATTGCTCATGAAAACTAGAGCTACAGCCCTGAATCTTAATGCCTGTTTAGGACACCAAAATTATTTCAGCCTGCAGAGATAAATTCAGCTAAAAGAGAGAGCAAGAACAAAGAGACTGTGGTAGGAGGGCTGTTGCTACCTCTCCCCTTACAACAAGTTCAGTTCTATATAGCCCACATATACTCCACAAACAAGATTCAACCATTCTCATTACATGTCCTGTTTGGGAGTGGGTTGGGAGGGTGTCTTTCTCCTTTTATTTGGCCCTGTAGTACACTCTGGATAGATCTCACATGTATGCAATGCTCTCTGAGATTTCTATTTGTGCTGATTTTGGATGGGATAAAGTAAACTTCCTTCATAGCAGGTAATATGGGACTATGTTTTAGATTAGTGCTGAAAAGTGTTGAAAATAGATGTTTTGATTATTGCTGAGCAGTGCTTGCACCAAGTCCAGGCTTTTTCTGCCTCCCACACTGCCCCACCAGTGAGGAAGCTGGGAGTGAACAAGAAGCTGGGAGAGGACACAGCCAGGACAGCTGATCCTAAGAGACCAAAGGGATATTCTATAGCATATGGTATCATGTTCATTATATAAAGCAGAGGGAAAAAGAAGGAGGTGTTCGGAGTGATGGTGTCTGTCTTCCCAAGTAACCGTGATGTGTGACAGAGCCCTGCTTTCCTGAAGATGGCTGAACACCTGCCTGCCCAGGCAAAGTGGCAAACAAACTCCTTGTTTTGCTTTGCTTGTGTGCATGGCTTTTGCTTTTCCTATTGAATTGCCTTTATCTCAACCTACGGGTTTCCTCACTTTTACTCTCCTGATTCTCACCCCCATCCCACCAAAGGGGGATGCGCAAGGGCTGCGTGGTGCTCTGTTACCAGCCAGGGTTAAATCATGACAGTACTCTGCTGCAGTTAAAGTTCGGTAACCACCAGCAGCAGTAAAGTTTCTGAAAAAAACTTCATTTTTCTAAGCATTTGAAGCATGAAAGCATAGAAAAAGTCTGCATGAAAGCACAGAAAAAGTCTACATGAAGGACTTTCAGATAAGCTGCACTGAAGGGCCGATTCCTCTCCACACTGCCAAGTAAAATTAGGCTGCTGTTTAGTTTTTCTTTTATTAATTTTTTCCTTGATGTTCAGAAAATTTGATAAAATATCCTACATATTAAGGCAACAAATATTCTCTAATGTAGTTAATATTGTATTACTGATTTATTTGAAGAAACTGTGAAGAAAAATTACAGCTAGTATTTCAGCAGAGTCTCTACAACCATTTAACATTTACAGGTAGGACTTTAAAAGAAACTGAAAAGGAAACCTAGTAGAATTCATAGCTCAAGGTACAAAGCAGTGGAAGATCATATTTTACCTGAAGACATCATCCAGGGAAGTAACAATAGCTACTTTTATTGCCAGTTTTATAGATAAACTGAAGCCCAGAGAATTTACTCCCCGTGATGACATCTTAAAGCTCAGGACATTCTGGAAGAAGACAGTCAAAACTCCTGACTGAACAAGACTCATTAAATAATCCTTTTGTCCTTGATAGAAGTCAGTTGGTGGAAATTCTTCAGGATTTGATTCTCTCCCTCTCCTGTAGACATCTTTGAATGCTCATACTTAAATATAGACATGCACACTTCTAAATAAACCCCACTTACATCTGTCTCTTGCTGATAAAGCAATGCCTATATGATAATTCTATCATGGGAAAAAAAAATATTTTCAGTTACAGACCTCGACAAGGAGCACAAAAATTTAAATGAATGCTTCAGTTTGCCTGTTTACCAGATTAAACAGGTATTTCTAAATGGTATCTACTTCATGGAAGAAAGAAAATTAGACTGAGGCTGGATAAAGGCTATGTCTTGAACCTTCAATCTCCTCTATGTCTACATACAAAGTGAAGACAAGCTGCGAGCAATTTCACATGATAATGATGTGTACTTACATTGCTAAAATGTAAATGGCAACACAGGGTGCAAGCTAGAGGCCTTAAAACTGGATGAAGAATGCACAGAGATTCAAGCAGTAACAAAGTTACATCCTCCTTTGGAAAAGAGGAGAACAACAATAAAACGAGCCTAATTTTCAAAGTAAAATTGTTAGAAGCAAATCTGGACTATGATTAATAGAATATAAACACCTAAAATTCTTTTGCTGCCATGATTGTTTACTACTAATTAAGCAGACAATTTTTTCACACTCCATTTGCAGCAACATCTTCTGTTTGAAGTGTTGTGAAGATGTTGTGTTTGTCCAGCACAAACACTTGTAAATTTCACTTTTTGATGGTTCTACACTTTGATCAATTCAGTGCCTTTCATGACTTCAAGAAAACTGGATTTTAGAGACTTATGCAATTTCCTGAGAACTGGCCATATGAAACATTTGATGACCTCTAACTTTGGCTCTTTACACTGTTGTCCATGTCACAGTTGAAGTGAGAAAAATAAAGCTGTGAAAAAGTCATATCAAGGATAAATATCAATATTGCTTCCTTTCGTGGCTGTGGTTCTTTATAAAATACTTGGACATACCTCATGAATGGCAAAGGTCTGAAGCACAGTTTGTTCACAGACCCACAAGAAAATGAAGAGGGAAGGAAGGATGTTTATAACAGAAGTAAGTCTGACAGCTGTAAGCTGAAAGCTCAAATCTGATTAATCACTATTAATCACTTGGGATGTAGACTTTCAACTGATAAAAATTTGGAAGTCACTGTCATATGATTACAGATTAAAATGGCAGCCACTCTCAAGATCAGGTGTATCTGGAAGCCACCCACTACGTTTAACTGGCATTCTGCAGAGGCAGATACACCTTATCTGAGTGTAAGAGCACTCTTAGGACAGCACAAGACAAACCAAGCACTAGCACAGAGTAAAACACCTGACACCAAAACTGACTCTCTGATTCTAGAAGTTAGTAGGGTTCATGCCTTCTTGATATTCTTCCAACAGAAAACTTTACATCTTCAGACTTTCTTTTTAGACCATTTACTTTAATTAAGTCAAAGAGCTTTTTAGGCCACATAGCTCAAAGAGATACTAGGGAATTATTCAGAAAATACTGGTTTCAAGCTCTGGGATGGGAATGCAAAAAATGTATACATAATAAAACATGCTTTGAAAACATTCTTGTGAGAAAAATAATAAACCATGAACCCTTATTCTCCCCACAGAAAAGGGTTAATTAATGAGATGACTGAAAGCCATAAACATAAATCTATAGAAAACATAAAACCCAAAGGAGGTTGTGAATTACCTTGACACTATCCACTTCACTACATAAATGCAATACTTTTTGTTGTGTATGGCACATCCTCCTCTCTTTTATAATCATAAGTACATATAAGTACAAATACATATAGTCTCTCTTACAAATCACTAAACCTTTTGGCTGGGGTTGGCACTGCCTTTTGTCCTGAAAAGAGGCAGTGCACTCCTCAGTTATGAAAGCTGGATCTCCTCACAGGCTGCCCCAGCTCAGCACCACAGGCTGCGTTGCCAAGCAGGGAGAGGAAGGCAGGCACTCAGGAAACAAGCAGCAGGCTGCCTGTAGGCAGGGCTTGGCCGAGAGGCCTCAGCGATCTGTCTCCGACTGCCCTTTTCCCCATGAGGAAGAGCGTGAGCTGCACACCACTGCCTTCAGCCAGGCCTCACCTGCAGCCACCCCTGAGCGTCACTGCCAACCAGTGACTACAGCAGCAACGAAACAGAACCCTGACACCCAAACGCCAGTCGTACATAGGCTTAACCATTTACATAACCACAGGCTACAAAATATGCTAATAAATAGGGGCATACACAAAATTCAAGACCAGAAAGGCTGCCAGGACAATGCATAGCTCTCCAAAGCATGCACACAGCTATCTCAGCCCAGCTTTCAAGATGGATCCTTCAGGCAGAAGGGCCCAGTTCAGGAAATCAGGGACTTGATCCATGAGGATCCAGGACTGTGGAAATACGAATGATAGGCCTTTGCAATCTCTTTCACTGCACATCACTGATCCTTTGTGAATTTTCAAACAAATAATGAATATTGGGAGAAAAAAATTGTCCAGCACAGTGAAGCAATAATCCACGGACATGAAACACATTCCGCATTTCTCTCCTCATTCAACTCCGCAGCTACAAGAAGACAGTAGCACAGTAAACAAGCCTCCTCCTCCTCAACACACTTCAACTCATTCTTCCCACACACAGCTGCCACTATCATGCATATTTCAAAGCCTCCATCTGGGCTTGACAACTGTACCTTCCTTTCTTCCAGCCAACAGAAATACACGTCCTACTCAAACAGGCATGGATGATATCGCACTGTTTATTTCAAAAAAGAAGCTGTTCCACAAGTAGGTCATGTGGGTGGAAGCCTCCATGCTAACCTACATGTTCACTGTGTAGGTTAGAGCTACGCTACATTCATTTTTCCCTCTTTCCAGCTAGAAATTGTCTTCAGGCAGCATGTGAGGATTCGTGGTACTTGTCCAGGCTGCTGAATGCCTGATTCTTCTGCATAAACACCTACTGTTCACACAGGGATTAACTTCACAGTATACACCCAGCAGGTTCAACATTTCCCAGAGATTCTTCATTTATGCCACATATGCTACACAGTGCAGGTACACCTCCTTCTGTCCAGAAATATGTCCATAATTCCAACAGCTGTTGCAGACTGGGGATGTCCTGAACTCAGCATGCACACAGGCAGATCTCCACTCTATGGCCTCATCTTTTTTTCTCTTAAGGTCAACTTGCCCTGCTGGAGCTATGCCTCTTGAAGTGCTGCTGCAGCAATCACCCACTCTGCACCCACAGCAACAGCCTACGTTCTACCATTTAAATAGCTGTGCCTCTTCCTTTCTCCCTCATCAGCAGCCTGTACTCAGATCACCCTTCCTGTACCACTGAATGCACTCGCCTACATCCAGCATGTAAACACACACCCTGCCACACCCCACTTCTTGTCCTGCAGTGGCTGGGTAGGCATAGGCTGAGGACAGGGCCTCTTGCAACACCAAGAAGGGCCAAAGCTACCCCAGGCTGTGGCTCTTATCTCGGACAGCAGAAGAAGGTGGGGTCAAAGTGGAGTTAGGTTGCTCCTGCTCCACCAAGAGGGTAGCACCTGGGTTCATTCACACCTGATGGCAACGTCCACACATTTCCCACATCTTTGTGAATAGCAGCAGCAAGTGAGTCATGGGGTGAGACAGGGCAGACTGGAGGTGATGCTCAACAGTCCAGGCAGAGCAGGTTGAATAGCCAGTCTCACCTCCAGCCCCACCCCACAAAAAACCCCACAGGCTGAATAGGAGTAATCTGTGGGCAGTCTCTGCCTCACAGTACCTCCTGAACCACCTGAGATTAACAATGTTTTAACACACAGATTACACAACCAAGGTAATTCCTAAAGGATTTTAATGACTATATGTCCAGACAATTTCAGTGTCTTGTCTGCTGGGCTTGCATTTGGTTCAAATCACGCTTCTCTGCAGAGAGATGTGAGGCTTAGTTAGCAAATATTTCTTAAGTGCTTTGAGATCTTGTAATAAAAGGTGCAATGGCACTACAAAGGAATTTTAGTAAGACACTTGTCATCAGAAGATGTTAATTTGAAAGATCTCTATCTATGTGTGTACTGCTTCTTTCTTGGAATAAGGAGAACAAAGGACATGGTACACATGTAAGCATCCCTAAAGAGAACAGACAGGACTGATCATTTAGAATGGTCAATCAGCTGTTTATGCTATTTACCTATGCCTTCTTTTAGGAACACCACCAAGGAGAAAAACTGCAAAGCAAACTCCAGTGGAAAGATACTTTCCACCCAGCGTACCCATTCATTTTAGGTCATATGGAAAAAGATGTGACCTACATCTTCTGCCACTCTGCAGGCACTACCTGTCTTCCTACTTTAACAGCATTTCCAACAAACTGAGATATGGCCTTAATTTTCCTTAAGCTGATCATACAGGTTTAAAATTTTTTCTTTGATATTTATCATAGTGCTTCAGAGGTCACCCAGGCATTTTATGCAGACTACTGGTACACTTAATCATTTCAGTGTCTTCCTGTAGTAAATCAGAAGACATTATATTAATAAAAGATGGGTCTGTTCCAGGTCTGATTCAGAATGCTGAATCCCCATCTACCTGGCTTAAAAAGGGTCCTTTAAAAAGGTCAGTTTACTCTATGGAATTCTGAGTGTCAAGGATATGTCTTCTCTCACACAAGATATATACACTTGAGACCAGCACGAAGACACTGGAGTGATTCAGAATGAGCGCTCAAGGCTGTCTGTACCACAACCCAGCCAAAGAGACCTTGTCTGAAAATACACCACTGAGATACAGGCACACCATGCAAATAAGTATCTCATAAAACATGTTTGCCTCTATCACTACAGTTCTTTGTCTGGCAAATACTGTTTGGTCACATTCACTTAGTACAAGAAACAAGACAGGCAAAATACAAGGTCTGTGAGGGAGAGACTGGCCAGAAGTGAACTTCTCTTGCACCATATTATTATTATTTGGTTCTGTCTTCAAAATACCTATTAATCCCTGTAATCAGGTTGTACACAAAAAGAAAGAAAGGTTAAACAGTTGTTCAGTAATTTTCTGGGCTTGGATTTATCACATCCTCTTCTGACTCTCACTTTCAAATTTAAGTTTGCATCGACTATCTCACACAGCACAGGTACAATTCCTACGCAATAAGGTAATATTTATGATTAAGCCACAACTTTCAGTGTTACGGTCCTCTTGTGACATCGATCTGGCCCTTGCTAAAGGAAAATTTAACACCTTTTCAATTAATACAGCTGACAAAATATTTCTGAATAACAATTTCTCACTGCAATGGCTGATTCCTTTGTAACACAGTTTTGTCTGAGTATTTTAATGAAGACAATCAAATGTCTTGTTTTCACTGGATCAGTTCAACTGCAGTGAAACCATGAATTTGAAATACTTTTTCTAAATCTTTCTTTTTCCTCACAAGAAATTGTGAGATTGATTTTTTCCTTCCCATCTGGAACAAATTCATAATTTCTAAATTTACAGTCACACCAGAAGAGGCATTTAAAAAAAAAAAAAAAACAACCAAAAAATAACTCCCTCAATATTTTGTCTTATGTTGCAATGTGCTGAAAAATCACATATCTCTAAGTCACATGCATATGTGGATTCTTTGTATCTCCCAGCACTGTGAGTCTGACCTCAACTCCTGTTCAAACTAGTCAGAACACACGTGAATAATACAGAGAGAATACCTTCCCATCAGCTGTTAAAAGTAACACCAAAATACCCCTGTAGATCAAGATCTTTGCTACCTTCCCATTAACTGTTAGATGTAATATCAAATATCCCTGTAGATCTAGACCTTTGCGAGATGCAAAGACCTCCTGTGACATTTGTCATGAGGCAGTTGTGGACACTGGTTCCAGGGATGTGCCACACAGGTCAAACTCCGTGGTAGGGCCAGACTCTCTGACAGAAGTAGCATCGAGACCAAAGTGCTCCCATCATAACAGAGCACCCTGACTGCTTCCCAGCCCTGTGTTCAGCACAGGAAGGCTAACCAGGCAGGATACAGATTCTAGGTGAGTCATCTGTTGAGCATTCCTTGTTCCAAACATCACTTGACATCCTGGCTGACTTATCTTAAAAGATATTGACTCTAAACCACCTAGTCCAATCAGCATTTTATTTGTATTGACCTGGATTAGAGGCAACCTGATTTTACACTTCTGTGTTTGTATGTGTCCACTGGGCAAGTGTTCAGCCTTGCTTGTGGTTGGACATGGGGGAGTGGAGCCATGGCAGGCTCATCTGTATCCGGTAACCCCTAACAAAAATGAGTATGTTTTCATGTGGGTTTGAGGAAAGCGTTATCACTGTGAAATGTATATTTCTCTCCTTCCTTACTCCTAAATTGCACCAGGTGTGTTTGCATACAGCCAAAATTCACACCCACAAACAAGGTATAAGTACGTATATTTGTTCACATGAAAAAAAAAGAAGCTTCTTCTATTAATACCAGTAATAGCTGACAAGTTAAGCAATGTTCAAAAATATTTTTGTTCATCTCACTGAAAGTAGCAGATTTCAAACCTCACGACGATTTTTAAAGGACAGGTTTTCTTATTAGGAAATACAAAATAGAATTTAAATGATTTTGGTATCTCATTTAAAACAAGTACATTACAAAAAAAAAAAAGATGGAAAATGTCTGAATAAATACTGATTGCTGATTCGGTATATAATTTTGATTTTTCATGTTAAACGTCAGTTTTTATCAAGGACCTGCTTCTGAACTGGAAATTTTATCATAAAAAAATTGAATGGCAGACTACCAAGAAATGACAAGATTTTAACACCATAATAAACATTAGGATCATGATCCATTACGCTTAACACTTACAGGCTTTTTTTTCCTGTAACCAGGATGCTTAAAAACTTGTTCAGAAACACAAAGCAAAGATAAGAGTCTTATGTAACAGCATAATTTCCAAACCGGTTTATTTAAGGCCACACCACACCAAGATCACATTTTTCTAATGGAAGATGGCTTATTTTTTATTGGTTTGGGTCTACACAAGGTGCTTTAAAAACACAAGAGAATGAATGACACTGAGTAGGTCTGGTATTTGGGAAGGCCAGGGTGAGGATGCAGAAGAATACATGAGAGTGAATGCACTGTGAGGGAGGACAGCACGTGTGAATGGTGGGGAAGGAGTGTAAGGAGTTCATGGGGTAAGAAAAGCAGCACTTGACAGGAAAACACAAGCTTCTGGGAGAGGGCTGGGTGTGCAATTGGAACTGAGACGCAGAGCTGAAAGATCAAGGAGACTGTGCTGAGCTAGAAGATATTAGAACAGGGAAAGAGATATCGGACAGGGGGATTCCTATAAGGAAAAAGAAAAGCAGAAAATATACTGATAGCTGACAGCAGCTTGTAACTGAGGAGCCTGACTGGGTGATAAGGGGCACAAATGGATCAGGGCAAAGGGGTAGCACTTTCACTGACAAAGCCAGCAGTGGATGAACAGAGTCATCCCTTGCACACCCTCAAGAACATTCATACTTTGCTTTTATGTTGTAGGTTGAATTTTAAAATCAAGAAGTTCAGATCCCACTGGCCCAAATCCTCAAAGTAACAAGTGCTCACTCCACCCTTTTCTAAAGTGCATCATCATAAAATACATCCCATCATTCGAACTCAGCCTTGTAATTAATGGGGAACAAAACAGCTTTGAAGTATTTTGGTAATATCACTGTAAGTAGCTTCTACCCCAAACCACGAGAAAAAGAAAATAAAACTTAGCCTGAAATTACATATGACTTAATAGCACAGAATACAATCTATGGAAAACCAGAGGTGTCAAGCTTCTGAAATTATACTGGCAATGAGTCAAGGAGATTTGAATGCTAATCTTTTATAATAATATATTAGAATTAGAGACATCATTAGCTCCTTAATAAATACAGGAATATCCCTTTCTAGCCATGGTAGGTCATGAGACACCTGACCCAAAAGCTGTCTACTCTCTCCTGTCCTCTACAGTTGACACTGAAAAACTTGAACAGCATCTTCAACCACTGTAATCTTTGACCCATGGTTCATTAATTGGTCACCTAAACTGACTTCGGTAGTAGCAGACCAGTTTACTCTGAGAAGTGCACAGCATATAGAGAGGCTATGGAACAGAGTAGCTCTTATGAACAATTTGGTATTTTCAAATTATTTGTAGCATAAGTAAATAACTATTACATCAAACGTACACAAAGACGTATATCCACACCCAAACACCCCAAATCCCTTTCAGCCTCCTGAATGTCCAGTTTAAAAGTACAGTGCTGTGCAGTTCCACACTGCAGAGGTTTCCATCGTGACTCAAGCATTCTTGGGACTCACTTCCTGGGACCCACTGGAATGCAGACAATTGTGTCTACTGCACATAGACAGAACAAGTAAACTCAGGTTAAGAAAGTTTTCACAGCATGGAGTTTCCATTTGTTTGTAAGCCTAAGTGAACAGCAAATGGGGACCTCTGCAGCTGTCAGTGCATACGGCTTCTAACTAGGGACAAGCTTTGCAAGCACTCTGCGCTGAGCAGAGCATGCTAAGCCAAACACGTATGTGCAGGGAAGTGGTGCTGTGGCACCAGTGCCCCCAGCCAGGAGGGCTGTGTGGGGAGACCGTGTGGGTGTGTGGGAGGAAGAAATGACAGAGAGGAAAAGGAAAGGACGGAAGCCTGAGGGAGCTAACACATGCTGGTTTAGCCAAGAAATACCAGCCACCTTATATCTCCACCCCTTGCTTTCCCTCACTTTGTCCTCATAGCCGGCAGTTAAATACCTAAATACCAGTTTGTCACAACACAAGACTGGTCAGTATGGTGCACTCTGTCACCTACGTGCCTCAGGTACAAAGTGCTGTCATGTATGATTCCTTTTCTCTCTCACTTCCCTACTTCCTCTCTTTGCACAGCTGAGCCTGCGCAAGCACTGGCCATAAACAACTTGTGCCTTCTCTATGGTCGAGGGCCCCACTGCTGTGCCTCAGGATCAGCCACTTGCCCCAGCAACAGCTGTATGAAATGCTTCCAACACTTCAGGCACAAGCTTGTTAAGCACCTCGCAGGAAAAACATGCCTTTTGTATTCTTGCATTTCACCAACTCATATGGCAGCATTTAAACTCAGCAGTTTCTTTTCCTTCCTTTTGCATCTGATCAAGTACATTTAGCAACATATGCCACCTGTGCTTTGCATGCGGAACTCCCACTCCTGCTGAATTCTAATAATATTAGCAATAATAATAAATAACAATTATTATTTATATGCTGCCAGGACCAGAAGGCTTCAAGACACGTGATAAAATATACGCATATATAGGGAAGAAAAAAGTAAATTTACCCTCAGGTACAAACCTACACAAACCACTAGGTTTAAAAAAATATACAAATACAGACAGCACCGCCTGAAACCAAAAATGAGCCAATCAATCCCTAATAGATTAAAATTTAAATTCTCAGCTAGGTCCCTCCCTGCACAAGCAGCTCAAACAGTCTGAAGAGTCCAGCAGCATCTGTAGAGTTAAGATTCTGCCTCTTATATTGTTTTACTTAGACTAATTAATTGCAAAAACCCACCACCCCTTGTGCGTTGCTTTGTAAGTAAGGAAAGAATTAGTGAGAGATTTTACGTCCTGCTCTCCTGCACATTCTACTCTACCAGGACACCTAGTATTCAGCTAGGAAAAATGCAGCAAGACTAGTTTTGTTTTAAGCTACATTGCAGAGTCCTCATGCACTTTAAAACAACTAACCTTACAGACAACTGAGGCAAAAATACCTGAATCATGTCAGCTACGCACACATCTAAGTGGAAATTATTATATAATTCCACCTTTTGGCATATGTGTTTGGAAAACCTACTGTAAACTGGATGCTTGCAAGGGCAGTGGCAAGACAAGATGTTCAGGGAATGCAACTAGAGGCATTCAAATGTTACGCTCAAACTCTCAAGCGAAAATTGCATGGATTTAGCTAAGTTGCCAGAAGGAGCCTTCATACAAATGAAAATCAGGTTCTTATTTTCCCCTAGCATTTCACATGAGCTTAACCTGTTTTGACGAACAGAATCCCTAAAATTTGCAGTATAAAAGCAATTCTGCAGTATTAAAAAAAAGACTTAATCACAGTTCTAACTGGGAGAGGGGCTTGTTTTTAAGTCTTACCAAACACACTTATAAATTTTAACTCACTTTAGAGTTTCTTCCTGTCTGAAAAGTCTGGAAGTTTTACTTTAGCTTCCAACAGATTTTGTTTTTTCTTCAGACTAGGGTGAACTTTTCCATCCACTAAAGTTAAACACAGCTTTTTCAGTGGTAGCATATTTAACTACGCCGAGTTGAAAAAATCTTGCATTATACATAGAAAGAGTAACGGAACAAAGCCTTCAAGGCTTTGAAGAGTAATAACATATTCGCCTGTAATTATACAAATAAATGCTGGCAAATAAGACAAAATTTGAAAAAGCTTCATTGGAAGAATGAAAGCTTTTCATATTCACCCATTCAAAGAGTTGGTTTACAAAATAAGTCAATTATCAATTTTGTTTCTACCCTATATGCCACATATACATACATATATATATATATATATATATATATGCTGGTACATCAAGATAAGAAGACTAGGCCTCAGATTCAAATACTTAAAAAAACCCCAAAAACCTACACTGAAAGGAGTTTGATGTTTTGCATGAGTGCTCTGCAAGCAATAGCATCTCTTTTATTTCAAATATAGAAATATCCAATGTGAACTTTCTTATACACCAATATTAATTTCACTCTTGAATTCTGCAGAAAGCATACTAACCTGTCACTTGTGGTGATCTCTTTTACATTTACCGTCTGAAATTGCATTAGCAATTAGAACTCCAAATGACAAGGAATTCTCCACCCACACTGAGCTCCTCCCAATATCAGAGTCTATATTAAAGCAGCAGAATTAGAAAAATGTTTTCTAAATATTGCATTAGGATATGCAGGCCCTCACAAAACCTATTATTAGATATGGAAGGTTGCAACACAGAAAATACTTCATCTAATGGAAGGAATCTAAGATTTTTTTTATTGGCTTGCTCAGGTAAATACACACTTGGCATAATCCTTCACCATGAATCTCATCTATTGTGTTCAATACACTGCAGAATTGCCTATTTTTTCTTTATTACATTCTATTGTTTTACTTTATTCAAATCTGCAAACTTATATCTGTGGAATGTGAGGGTTTTGTAATTTCATAAAGGCTTTTTTTTAACTTATAGATCAACTTCAATTTTGTTGTACAGTGGCATATTAGTACATTTGAGATTTCCAGCACACCAGTAACACAATATTTTTATCATGTGAGGGTTTCGCAGTTTTCAGATAATCAAGTTTCTTTTTCTTCTTTTTCAGCCTAAGAACAAAACAAAGAACTAATTACATGCACATGTACCCTACAAGTCTTTGTATACCCTAAGGTTCATGTAACTGCAAAGAATCAAGTGGAATTTGATTTTTATTACAAATATATCTCATTTAAAACACTAAGTTTGCAAATTTCTATACTAGTTAAGAATATTATTTGATAGGTTATATAGAACTTTACTACAACTTAAGAAGGTCAATCTTCCAGAATTTATTTATTGTATAAACTGACATGGCTGCATTAACATAACACAAATATAAGGTCAAAAATACATTGATTAAATAATTTTTATATACTTATATTCACAATGGATTAGGACAGCTCAGAACCCAAATGATTTCAGCAAAAGAACACTAATGTAGAACACTAGATGTGTTGTCCTTGTTTAAACTAATTGTTTAAAACAATTTTGCCATATGAAGTCATATAAGATTATCTGAATTATCCTTACCACTGTAATAAAATTTTAAAGAAAATAATTCCACTGTAACACAACTTAAGTTAATAGGATGTTTTTCAAAGGGCAGCAGAAAGACTACTAAATCAACTTCTTGAAGTTGTCATCATTTGAAACTGTTCTGACAAAACTCTACAGACTGATGTGAAACACAGTGGTGGTACATATCGCTTACCTACTCCAAGTTCTAAAATAACATAGAAAATGATCTCAGTTTTTTCTCTCTTGCATTCTCCTGCTTTACACTGCCAACCCTATTGACAACACAAATAGTTCAAGACAGCCATAACTTCCCTGAGAATTCCCAAATTAAATGTACATCATATTTAAGTACAATTGTAAAATAAAGGCAGACTAATGCAATGTGAAAACCGAACACTTCAATGTAGTGCTCAAATTCCACTCAATTTGTAATAGCGCTACCAACAGCAAATGGAAAACATGGGTCTATGAATAAAAAAGGGTGACACTATTACATTTTTATTACTGCTTCGACAGCACTATACATAACCGTTCCCCACACGTTTACAGCCCGAGAGTGGAAAAAAAGCTCTGAAACACTTAAAAGGCTCTCCTACGTATATTGTTGCCTTTTCTCTCAAATACATTAAGTATCATTAAGAAACCTCATCTTGTCATTCCTGAAAAAGCCATCCCTTTCTATGTAAACTGATAAATTCTCCATTGACTGTATTCTCTGCTATACTGAGGCCACAAAGATATTTAGATATGATGATTAATTACTACTGGGAATAATACACAGTAATATTTTACACTTCTGTAATATTTTCACTCAAAAGCCATAAAACACTTGAGTATCAGGCTAACTTTACAGATAATAAAAAAGGAAAGCAGAAGGTTAAATTTATTTTATGAAAGGAAATCCTGTAAATGAGTCATAGTTATATTCCACAGAGTGTGGAATGTGTTTTCACTTTTGTCCTCTGTTTGTGGCTAGCGTAACCCATGTAGTTAGCAATGAAACTTGCTCAATTTCAGATAATACACCAATGGTACACTTTATTATTCTTTAATTGTGAAACTTTTGGCCTCTAGTATTTTATGGTCATTTTACTTCCTCTCGGCTTGACTCAATCCAAATTGGGCACAAATCACCAAAATTTTTTAGCTATGCTTTGTTAAACTTATACCTTTTTTTGTTATCTGCTAACTGTATGTCATATAATTTAATAACTAATACACTAAATAAATAAATTATAAGTCTAACAACTTGAGCTTCTAGTCCTGCTGATAACATGGCCCTCTGTAAGTTTTCAAAGACAAGGAACTAAGTTCTGATCATTTATTTGAACTTAATCAAACTAAATCTAAAGGTGTTTTCTGCAAAACAAATACAGCATTTACTGGCAAAAAATATGTGCTGGGAACAGAGCACATACTTATTTTTTGTAGAACTCAATCTGCCAGACAATGTATAAAAGGTTCACACAGACATCGTGCTATTTCTTTAAAGAGAATAATAAAAGTATAACGTCAGGCAGATTTATATATGAGCAAAATCTGTTCCTCCCCAGCTTTGGCTGCCCTGAATCAAGTCAGAGGAATACCCAGGTTAACATTCTAATATTCAAAATGAGACCATTAATTTTATGACAATTAATCATAAAACACAACACTTGAGACTGCTTCCAAAACTCTGGCCTTGCTTTTTGTCTCTAACTACTCTGTGCAGCCTATCACAGAGACCTTAAGATTATAAAATACAAAACCAAAAAACCATAAATTTATTAATAGATGTGCACTAGTATCTCGTTTTACTCTACTTTCTTTGAGGAATATGGTTTCCAGAGAAACTGCACAATGAAAACTAGAAGCTCTTTAGACTAGCACATCCTTTACTAAGGAGGTACATACTTATTACAACTCTAAGTTATTTTTTCTGCTAATTATTACACACACCCAAACACAAAAAGTAGATTTGGTCTTCTTTTGGCACTCAGTCTCCACTTCATTCCAGAAGACAAATTCTATTTATTTTTGCCTCCTCTCCCAACAACAGTAAGAGATCCAAGAGAAACTGAAGAATAAAATGCAATAGTAACTTTTGAACAAGTTGGTGCAATGGATTCCTCAGCAAAGGAATTTATAAAGGCAAGTGTGTGATTGCAGTGTATGCAGGATGATCTAGCTATCTTGAAACCAAGTACTATTATCTCTAATCCAGCTACTTTAAGTACCTACAGAACTGAGTATGGAAAATTTCTGAGAGATTTACATAGCTGACAAACTTGTTGCAAAGAATCATGTTGACCGGCATCACTTCCAGCCTAACTTAATTTTCAGCTATGAGGCTCAACAATGAATTTATGGGATGTGGCACAGGACATTGCCGACCTGCAGCATTCTACTATTAAAGCACAAAATGGTGAAGCTCAGTTAAACAAAGGCAGCTATACAAAAAAAATTAGGCCTACTTCTTGAAATATCCCATCTGAATCCAATTCTTTGCTCTTTTCACAGGAACTAACCTCAGGGCTTGGTTTGTGTTTTAAGTGAAAGCAACACATAGTTTTGAACTAGCCTGAATATTCAGTTCCATAATTCCATCTGCTGGGCCCACTGACTGATTTCGGCAGCAACTCTTTACCCCTTCATACCTTAATTTTCCACTCTATACGTAACAAAGAAGATACTGCTCTCTTTTCTGTGTGGGCTTTGGAATACACAGGTACTAGGCAGGTATCTTTACCACCTTTTGAATAAGCAGTGTAAGTATCTACCACTTCTACACACCAAGAAGTAAGTCTGAAGTGGAGATGTTACTATTAGTAGCAACAGTCAGGAGCATCTTGAGTGTAATGTCAAAACATACTGCCTGTGCATTGCTTCATAAACCAAAAAAATATTCCACTGACACAGGTGTTTTAGGGAATGTTGCCATCACATTTGCAACTGCAAAAAAAAATAGCAAGTCATCAGAATGACAGCAGTTAAAAGAAGTCATTGGTTGCACTTGTTTTCTTTCCTAATTTAAGGAATTTAAGGAGAGATTAAGAATGAACATTTCCATCCAGAACACTACTTAGATATGAACATTCAAAATACTTTGGATGGACAGGGACATTACATTTGTATTAAACAACTTCCTTATAATGCTCAACTTCCGTGAACAGTGTGAGGGCTCAAAGTCTACAGTTCAAATCACTGCATACACTGATAAAGTTCTACTGTCCTGTGTTTTAGAGTCCAAACTACTAACTTTTCGTAATTCAGTTCAAAAGTATATTACCTGTAAATCACCTCCCACAGCACCTCTGCAAAACCAACTACTTAATTCTCCAAGAGATTTATGGATGCTGAGACTGAAACGAACATCTCTTTGCAAATGGACAGATGGAAAAAAATCCAAATTACTTTTCAGATTAAAGTTATATACTGACTTTTCTCAAAAACTGGTAGCAGTTTTTGGAAGCAGAAAGAACTTCTACGTGCTTCTGTGATGTCAAAGATGAAATCTCTGTTTGTGGAGGTACAATCTGTAGCAAGAACACATGTCTGCCAAGACTCTGGCATTGATGATATTTTGTCTAGACAGCCATTGAATGTGACTGACACAGGAACAGTGCACATGGCTGAGCAAACTGAAACTTATGGAAGAGCTTTTCAAGACTTAGTCAAGATACAGGATTTTGGAAACGTGCCTAACATCCTCCAACCATGCCTCCTGGTATCCCCCTCAGGAATCTAACTGTTATCGTTTCATCAAGTCTCCTAGTTGTCCCAGGGAACAGAAGGACAGATTTGCTTTCATAAGATGCTGGCAGGGCCATTTGGACGTAAGGAAATATCGTCAGCAAGTGGAGAGCTCTGCATGCTGGCTAGTCACTGAGAAAGGCATTCGAGCCATTGAATTGTGTGTTATTTTGACGGACTGAAGACTGTAAGAAATTGCTAAACCTTTTCTCAGCTACTGGGCTTGACTATAAGAAACACATGACAACTATTAGCTAAAGGACAGAAATTACTAGCTGAACTTGGTAACTATTCTAGGTATTTTAGAAAGCACTACATATTTACCTTGACCTTTTGAGCCCTGACAGAAGTAGCCTGAACTATGTACATGCTTTGATGGAAAAGTCCATGTGAACTTGCCATAGACAAGGCTGTAATTTTTGGGAAATGATGACTATCATTTACAGTTAAATTTTCACTGTATGACAGCCCTGGCTGACTTAGTCCTCAAGCAACTGTCAGGGCTAGGAGAAAAGAGAAAAAGGTGAAGGAGGCTCAAAGAGATTATTGGCTTTTAGCCTCAGCTGGTTCACTTCCAGTTCAACTGTCACTGAAGTCAACAGCTACCCTCGTAACTTGCTGGGATTTTATGATAACTTCTATTAACCAATATTACAGACAGTACTGTTCAGCAAATACTAAGGAAAAAAAAACAGATTCTAGTTCATCCTCCAGAGAAACATCAAGCCATGAGACACCAATTTCCAGTTGCAGTAAAAGCACTGGTTACTGCTGTGGATCCTCCGAGCTCCAGCAAATTTTTGCACCTACAAAAAAAATTATCCTGGCTAAGTGAAAAATACAGTAGATGCTTCTTCTCTGCAAATAAAATATGGACCTCAGTGAACCTTAACTCAATCCTGATACAGCAATTTGCACACTTGACCTGCTTGGCTACTAGTGTTTGAGTTTGGTCTCCAAGCCCACAAACTTAACCTGCTGAGTCAGTATCACGCGTGTAGGCAATACCAGCAACACTTGTGAATCTACAATGAAGTTCTGAGAGACGTGTTATCACTGGAAGGCACTGAAATACTTGTATTTTGGGACTTTTCAGTAACTGAGTTGGAACTGCAGAATTTCTCACCTAATTACACCGTGGATACAAAGAAAAAAAAATATTTTGATCTAGGTACTAGGTGTAAGTTGGCTATCATATTTCTGAACCAGAAACCAATCTTCTCCTCCCATCTCCCTCTTTCTCCCGCCCCCTCTCCTCCCACCTGCACTAAGAGAACACTTCTTGTGGGGGCAGCAAGCCTAGGAAGCTCAGTTTAAAAATAGTCCTGGCTAGCACCTGGTGTTTTCCAGCAGGCCAGCATGCTGGTGACTCTTCCAGATCTGGACCCTTATGAAGAAATATGATGAAATGACACGTCTTTTATTTCATACACTCGTTTATGGATTTGCAACCAAAACTAACTGGATCTGGTAAGCTGGAGTTGCCTGGCACTTTTTGCATCACTGAGGCACTTGCAGCTGTCACGGATGGACTCCTCAGAAGGGCCAAAGGGAGCAAGACATATATTTTATTTTGACAGCACACGGGAGCCAGATGCTGGGCCAGCACGTTCTGGTGTTCACTGTCGGCCATTAGAAAAGGCGAGACACATCACCAGCGCTGGGGTGGGTGACAGGCCGTCAAGCGCACCTTCCCCTCGGCTGCTTACACGCAGCAGCCGCTCGGCTTTGTCCGTGCCTCTCTCCGTTCAAACCACCCGGCTCCGCGGTGTCCGGCTGGCTCCTCTCTCGGCCGGCCCTGCAGCCCCAACATGTCGCCGCCCCGCTTTAAGGTCACCGCATGGCGAAGCCGTCGAGCGCCGGGGGCCGCGATGCGCCCGGGCCGCGGCCGCTCCACGGGCAGCCCGAGGGAGGGGGCAGGGCCACGGCCGCCGCCGGGGGCACTTACCAGGTCTATGAAGGTCAGAAATTTCCAGCTGCCTCCATAGGTCTGATGCGCGGGCATGTCAATGGCCTTGTAATTGCACAGGATGGAGCAATAGGACAGGAGGATGGCGGCGCGCAGCACCTGGCAGGGCACCAGCGCCATGTTTGCGGCGCGGGGTGCGCTTCCGTGTGCCTGTCTCTGGGTCCGTGTCTGTGTCCCTTTGTCCCCGTGTGTGTGTGTCCGTGTGTCCCGGTGTGTGTGTGTGTGTGTGTGTATCCCTGTGTGTGTATGCGCGCCGCGCGGGCGGGACTCCGAGCGCCCCCGCGGCCCCGGCCGGGGCGGAGCGCAGGGCCCGCGCGGTGCAGCGGCGGCGGCG
>VZTF01017492.1:1333395-1358538 GCA_013397755.1 Cnemophilus loriae | reverse complement strand
GGCCGGGGACGCCCGGCAGAGGCCGCGGCGGGGAGTGGGGGGGAGCGGCTCTGGTCGTGCGCTCTGTCCGCCGCTCCAGCGCTGCCTTTCCTGTGTCCATACCCTCCGTGTGTCCGTATCCTTCTTGTGTCCGTACCCTTCTTGTGTCCATACAGCGGCCCCGCTGGGCAGAGCATTTGTTCTGCCCTCTGTGTTCCTGAGGCACCTTCAAGTTTCTCGGTGTTTCCACTCTTCCCACACAGACGTTTGCTAGAAGTGGGCTCTCCAATGCCTACAAGCCTTGTGAGATGGGAACCTCCTGATCCCTGGGTTGAAATGAAGTACCAGCATTATAAGGCATGATGCCCTGGGACATCATACCAAGGCACTGGCGCATGTCTCTTACAAGGAAAGGTTCAGGGAGCTGGGCCTGTTCAGCTTCGAGAAATGATGATTGGGAGGGGACTTCATCAATGTCTATGAGTATCTTCAGGGAGGGTGTCAAGAGGATGGATTTAGGCTCTTCTTGGTGGCACCCAGCTGTAAGACAAGAGGCAATAGACAGAAACTGATGTACAGGAAGTTCCACCTGAATATGAGGAGGAATTTCTTTACTGTGCAGGTGACTGTGTACTGGAACAGGTTGCCCAGAGAGGCTGTGGAGTCTCCCTGACTGGAGATGTTTGAGAACCATCTTTACACAATGCTGTCCCGTGTGCTCTAGGATGACCCTGCTTGAGCAGGGAGGTCAGACTGCATGATCCACTGTGGTGCCTTCTCACTTGACCCGTTCTGTGATTCTGTTCTGTCAGTGGAGGTTTGATCACCACAGGGATCCTTGATACTAGAGGAAATCGAGGGGGGCTCATGTTTGGACTCCTACACCTTTAAAAAGAAAGCTCTTAAGGTGCTTGATTGCAGGGTAAATATTAAATTGCTCCCCCATCTGGAAAAGTTATTTTAAAGGAGGAAAAAAAACCCATGAGCAGTGATGTCTGGGCTTGGATAGACAAATCACTTCTATAAACACCATCTCCATACATCTGTCTTATGAAATAAATATTTGAATGATAAGGTGCTTCATCGTAGTTAAGCCACTGGAAAGCAAAAAAGAATCAATGACTATGCAATGCATTCCCTGCTTCTATTCCACAAGTCAAAGCCTTTTCATCCGATATCCACTGTGCTCAAGTTCTGCAAAAATGAGGGGCTTTTAGGAGGACACATGCTAGTAGCTATCCTCAATGAATTTAGCGCAGTTCAAGGTCTCCGCTTATGCAGAGGAATTTTATGTCATATGTATGTCTAGAAGCATGGAGCGTGAATTTAGCTCCAGATGCTTTAGATAATCTTATCCATCAGTTCACAGACCCAGCAAGCACGTTGGGCAATCACACCCTTGTTTGTGGCACGTATTTTAGTCTTGCAGGCTAAAAGTCTTGCAATCTCACTGAAGCCTCAAGCTGCAGTGTAAGAGTCATCTGAGTGGAATGTAATGGTCTGCAATACAGTGGGAGGCCAGACTGACATTATCAATGTGACCCAGTAGAAGGGAGTCTGTAAAACAGCACGGTTGCTGGTGAGGACCTGTTGTCTGTTCTGTGTGTTTGCAGGAGGTTTCATTTCTCTGGACTTGTGAATATTCATTAGTGGCTGAGGTGCATTAAGTGAAACCCTGGAGCATATCTTCTCTTTTGGTTTTATTCAACAGGAGTCCAGCATGCTTCCTGAAACTCTGTCACGTTGCAAAAGCTCTCAAAGGGAAGTTAGTCTGTGAAGAGCTCTACAGCACAACTGATTACATATCCATGCACACCCTTGTGTGTTGTGATCAGCCTCTTGACAGGAAGAGTTTGGGACTGTCTAAGCCTTAGGCAGCCTGTCCCCTACTTTTCTCCTGCACCACCTCCTACGATGTACGGGAGCTCACTCCTTTGGTCACCTCTCTGTCAATAATAAGTCACCGCAGACACTAACATGCACTGAACATAACTTGATAACCACCTTTAGCAGTTCGCATTTTAGTTGTGTAATTGAAACAGTCTCCAAGGTTACAGCACCCTCAAAACTTTTTTAAAACTGGAAAACCACCCAGGCTTTTTGGAGCCCGATTTGAACATTCTTCAGTTTTACTCTCCACTCTTCAATAGACAGACATCTCAGCAAGGCTCACAGAAAATCTTAACCTCATTAAAAAAGCTTTCACTCAGCCTTGTAAGTCAAGGTGAAAGTCTAAATGAAGCAGAATGTTGTACATTATAACACTCTTGTTCCCCATTTTTTTTTCTTTCAGTGAAGAAAATCTCAAGGCAGGCTACCTATCATGCCAGGCCCAGCCAAGCTTCTTCTTGGTCAAAAACTCTTTTTTATTATGCATTTCTAGACCTTTGAAAGGAAGCATAAGTCTGTTGTGGATGGGTTCATTGAGCCTGTGTCCTTTCTAAAGGAGTATCTGTTGAATCTTTATACAGTATTATAATCAGGACTAGATTAGATTGGAGGCTGCCATTAGCCTGTATATGCTGCTATGGACTTCATACTGTGTTTATTGAGAGAAAAGCAGCAAAGTCTTTTGTGACTGTCGTTGAAGTTGGTTTGCATTGGATTTTATTTTCCTTTGGATTTGGTCTTAAATATTTTTCAGCGAAGGAAAAATGAGAAGTTAACTGCTTTGCCCTTTACATTGCTGTATGAATGCAACTTTTTTGTACTTTGGTAAAATGTTTACATTTCAGGTTTTGGATTAAATGCTTAAATCATAGTTAGGTAGACAGTAATCATGTAAAATCAGATATTCAGGGCTGCCCTGTCATTTTTCAGATCCCAATGTTTAGATACTTGTTTGTATGTAAATTGTGAAAAGACTCAATTTTCATAAGCCACATACTGTTAATTTACTTGAAAGTGGGATTTTGACACAGGTCATAGTTGTCATTCAGTTGAGATGAAAGATGGCATTAGAAAGGAGAGAGAGTTCAAAATGCTGGTGTGTCTGGGATGGGAGATATTAGTAAGAGCTGTCTACTACAGGGGAGGAAGCAAGATGCCTAAAAATCTGTCAGAGAACTGAGTGGAAAAAAAATAAAAAGGGGGGCTTCCCATCCAATTATATAAAATGAGTAGCATGGTGTTCTTGCTACTTGGCACCTTGACAGAATAAAGTGTAACATCTTGGAGTCCAAGTTTCGATCTTTTCTAGGCAGGCTAGCAGATAAAAATGCTGAAGGAATTTTGGTGGTTTAGGGTTTTTTGGGGAGTTTTTTGGGGGATTTTGGGTGGGTGGTGTTTGTTTTTTGTTTTGTTTTTGTTTCATTTGGGTTTTTTTTTAAATGGCATTGGGTTTTGTTTGTTTTCCATTTTTTTTAAACAAATGACGTGAATTTCTGAATAGCATTTTATTTTGTGAATATCAAAAGATACTGGTGAATTATATCTGAGAGAAATATTGAGACCCACAATTTGCCTTTCCTTAATTGCTTTAAATGCAGATTAGTTGTCTACAAGGAATTATGCCACAAACACTTCCCTCCAAAGCAATAATGATAATAATAATCATAATCATAATAATAATCATAATATTGAATGGTTGTACTTGTAGGAAATTGGTAATACTGCCTCAACACAATGTGCTCATGGTGATGCACCTGATACTGCAATTTCTAATACCTGAGGCATAGAGTACAAACTGTGCCAAGGTAAGTACGTGGATGTGGGGGAGTGTGACTCCCACATAAGCAGACATGCAAAAATTAAGCTTTGTTGCAAGGAACATAAGTGAAATTACTGAAACATTGCAAGTTAAAAATCAACAGGAAATGATTGAAAAACCTTCTCAGTGCCTAAGAGAAGAGTTTTTAGAAATGTTCTCAGTTAATACGTATGTGTTTAATATATAACTCTTCGGTCAAATGAACTACCACTTAGGTAGGAAATGGCCTCATGTATCAGGGGAGGATTCAGCTTAAAATGTTTGGTAAAGAGAGCTGCTGTAGCTAGGCCTGTTGTTAATAGTACTAGTAAAGTTTAGGCAAGTTTTTATTTCTTCATTTACCTTGAATAGGTATAAATTACCTATATAAGAAAGATCGAAGGATGGAGGAAAAAAGGTAATAAAAATTAAAAGACTGCATTCATACATGGTATAAAGAGAAAAGTGTTTAATCAGATTTCTGGAACTACTTGGTTTTCTGATGACTGATTATTGCCAATTTATCTTCACATTCGGGTTTAAGAATTACAGTGAAGTTACTAATCTGCATATTTTGTACTGCATATTGTACTATATATGTATCTATATGTATTTAACAATGGGGAAAAAAGCTGGAGCAGAGATCACCAGGAGATTAGTGAAACAAAGCTTGGGGCACATGGAAATTGAGTCATCCTCTCTGCAAGTTAAACTTGGCTTTATCCTGAAAAAACATGAACTTTCTTGCTATAAAGATTAAATGAGTGAAAAAACTCACTACGTTCATCTTCCCTCTTAAATTATAGTGCCCCAAAGGGATGATTCATAAAGAAAAAGCCTTATTGTACAGATCAGGAATTTTGAATATGTAAATGATGCAGGGACTGTGTAAGCAGATTAACTTTTCTCCACATTTGGATCAGATATTTTGTGTGTAAAAAAGCTGTTTCACGGTTAGGGTTTAATATCTCAGTTTCATATGCTTTTTGCTGACTACATCGGACAGTGTTAGGGCAGAAAGGGAAGGTAACAGGCAGGTAACAGGCCCTGAGGCACAGAAGTGTGCTACTGACTGGGAGTATTCCACCTGCCCACAGATCATATGGCCCTCTGTAAACCAGAGCAAATATTCTTCTGCTGTAGCATGCAGTCTCACAGAAGGATGTGGCTTTTGGGAAATGGTTTAGAAGCATCCAGTGCACAGTTATAAGTTATCTGCTGTCCTGTTTTAAGAGCTTGCCCCTTACACTACATGTAGCTATTGTCAAGTTCTTGGAATGGGCTGGATATTAGCACCATACTCTAAGCAACTGAACTAATCTTGGGGTCGAAAGGTTCGCAGAATATTCTGAGTTGGAAAGAACCCACAAGGATCATCCAGTCCAGCTCTTAAGTAAATGGCCCATACAGGGGTTGAGCCCACAACCTGGGTGTTATTAACCTTGGTGGATATGCATTGTTGTTTAGGAATATCAGTGAACAGTAAAAAAGCAGAACTGTTTGCTAGGGGGAAATATGAGTCAGCTTCTTATTCATTAAAAATGTACGAAAGAAAACAAACCAATTTTCCACAAATAATTGTAATGCTGGAAAAATTAACCCTGTGTGGAACTGCACACCAAGGGTCTTCCTTCTCTTCTTTTGATAGAAGAAGTAAATGGCATAAGAATTTTTACTAGTTACCTTCGAAACACATGAAATCCCATCTGAACGTAAGAAAATGCTGTTTTACTGTTAGATTGGTTGCACATGGGAACAAGTTGCCCGGATAGACTGTGGATTCTACGTCTGTGGCGGTATTCAAAACCCATCTAGACGTGGTCCTGGGCAACCTGCTGTAACTGATCCCGCTTGAGCAGGGGGATTCAACGATGTATTCTCAAAAGGTCCCTTTCAACCTCAACAGTTCTGTTATGTGTTAGTGTAAATGGAGATACGTATGTGACTAATGCATAGCTCACCAAGTCTGCCTGAACTTTATCTATTAAAAGTTGTTAAATTGTAATTTTAACAATTAATTTAAATTGCTAACTCTAACGATTAATTTAAATTCTTAAATTTAACAATTAACAATAAATTAAATTGTTGATCGTTAAAATAATTTCTCTGATGGCTTAAATCCCCTAAGTACATCACCATGCTACCTCCTCTGAACACCTGGGCAAAGGAGTTAGTAGGATAAGAAGGAATGGGAGTGATGCTCCACACCACTTCTGTAGCGCTGCTTGCATAAAAAAGGTTATATAATTGTTAATTTGTGCTGGAGACTTAACGTGTATTTTATGAATTGAATTAGAACAAATGTCTACCCTGAAATTGCCCATCAGAAGTTGTAGAATTATTTGTATGCACCCTGTCTGTACCCCAAACTCTCATCCATAAATCTGGACTAGTAAAACTTTATGTCTTGTGTCCTGACTGTCCTGAAAGTTCATCTCAGCAAGAGCTATTTCGTAATTTATTTTGAAATTACAAATATGTAATTGTACTTCACCAAGTTACATCCTGGACTTCGGGGGAAACATGTAACACTAAAAAATACAGAATTTTCTGAAACAAACAGCATACTATTTTCTGTGACAACCAACTCATAGGCATCACTGGAAAACAGAGCAAACATAAAATATCTTCTATTGTGAATGAATAAATTTTCTGGTTCAGCTGCAGTAAGATTTAGCTGATCAAGGGAGAGCAGTAATACATATCTAATATCACAGCCAGGGCAGAGAGAGCGTTTTGTTCAGTAGCAGAGAGACAGCACTGGCTAGCAAGGACAGGAGTAACTGAATACCCATCTCAAAGATTTGGCATGGCCAGTTTTTTGAACTAGTTTTGCTTTGGTGATTTTGCAGAAGCTTGTATTGTGTTTGGGCTGCCAAGCAAACCTGGAGGTGCCTCCCATCATCTGCTAGCCCCCCTGCAGGGAATGCCGATCTTTGCCAATTCCTCCTCTCTTGGTAGGAGTGACTCTCAGCAGAATGCCACACTTCTGGCTTTTTGCTATCTGCCAGACAGTACAGCAGCAACCAAGCTCTCTCTGTCACCAGCTGGAAGCTCTTTTTCTATATAATTTTTTATTCTAGGGCTCATCCTCAAAGTGTCTTTCACGCAACTTGTGAAAACTGTCATTTTTCAGTGTGTATCGTTCCCATTGATACAGCCTACTGCTGAAGGCTCACATTTCTCTGGGCTAACAATGGCAGGGGGTCTTCATCGTACTGTGATGATATTGCACTACAGATGGCTCCATAGGATGGTTTTCCTGGATACTGATGCTTTTTTTGTTTTGTTTTGTTTTGTTTTAGTTTGTTTTGTTTTTCTTGTCAGTGTATCAAAAATGTTTCATATTCTGGAAAATAAGAACATGAACAAGAAATCTTTGGGTAAGGTATCTTCATGTCTCTGGAGCATCCCTTTTTTTTCCTGCCTTTTTAGTTCAGTCTGTGGCTATGCTGATGGTTTAAACTCCTTCCTTGTTCACTAATTTACACTTTTCCAGCCTGCTTTCAAATCTTGTTCTTAGACACACAAAGCCACTGTGGAAAGAGTAGAAAGAAAACTATTCTTGTAATTTCCTCACTTATTAATCTGCCATGTGTCTGTATTTCCATAACTAAAAGCCTCTCTTAAAATCAGCAAAAAAAAAATCCACAATAAAACCCTCAAAATGTAAGTAAAAAGGGAAGGAAACACACATATTGATGTGACACAAAAAGTGAACTGCAAACTGGGTTTAGGGAAACAACCATGAATAACTTTCTCCACTGTTTGTTCAGCTTTGTATGTTTTTATAGTCTGATGATCATTTGAGATTAATTGCAGAGGATGGAAAGATAATATGTGTTAAAGGAGAAAACGAAGGGAGAAGCAGGAGGTCTAGATCAACCTCCAGAAAGAAACCAGTTATACACTATTGCATATTTAAGCTGTTAGGTAAATCGCCACAAATGCAAATGGGAATAAATGAACACGCTGAAATTACTTATGATTATTGCTACCCACTTGCTAAAACAAAAATAAAAATCAAAGCAGTTTAAACCTATTCAAGCTAAATCATGGGAATTTCTCTACAAGTGAATGAGATAATCATAATCCTTGCTTTCCTGGATGACAGCAGTGTTGCACAATGTTCATAACCACTGCAGGGGACATGCTGGAAAAATGAGTGTTTGCAAATAAAAACTAGTATTTAATATCCTTGGGAAAAGTTTGGCTGCCAGAGCTCCTGCCCATGAATCTCAGATTCACTAACTGAATGGACTAACCACAAGTCACTTTGCCTTTTTTTTTCTGTTTATAGAAGGAACACAATTGTGTACACTTCACAGATGCTTCGTGATGAGACAGCAGTTTAAGCAGATGTGGAGCAGCATTACTATAAGGCTTAGCAGTATGATTACTAGCTAATAAAGTGCAATCGAATGAACCAGAAGAGGCTGATTTAGGATGTCTTTGCTGGAAGTAACCCTGGAAACTGTAAATATGATAATTAGGATACCTTTGAAAGCCTTTAGGTGCCTTTTTGGAGTATATTAACTGGTAAATCTGACTAGTTATGCTAGTAATATACAACTGCTAGGGATAATTGAAAATGCACAGGACTGCAATTTTTTTGCCAAAATATTCGTGTGAATGAGGGTGGAAGAAATCCTGTTTATGAACATTTTGCAAAAAATAGAATCTATTCTCAAGCATCTTCAAGCCTTGCATGAACTTATGCAGCCACTGTCCTAGCAGCTTTATAATTTATGAGCAGCCCAGATGGCACTTTATGATTCAGAACACAACCTAAATCTTTGTAAGATTCCATTTAATTTTGGCTGATTTAGATTAATCACAAAACTGTCCTCTTTATGTTTTCTAAACCTAAGCAATTCAAGGTTTGGGAGGGGTTTTTATTTTGGTTTTGTTTGTTTGTTTGTTTGTTTGTTTGTTTGTTGTTGGCATCCTAATATAAGAGATCTCCTTCTTATCAGAGTAAATTATATCATTAATATTTCCAGAAATGATTGGAGAGAGGGATTTTTAAAATTTCAGACATTTCTGGAGGCAGCTGAGGAAATTCTATGTTTTTCACCTTGTCACAGAAAACATATCCAAGTATGTCTATTTTCCTTGTAAGGGATTCACTGCAGAAGAACAGTTTGCTGCTTATGAAAGAACTGACCAGCTATGATGGATTCACATGGAAGAAGTACACAGATTTCTTTCAGGGCAAACATCCTAGTTAAAAACCTTATCAACTGCAAGATGTAATGGTTTGTCTCTTGGGAATTCCTGGTCTGTGGTGAGCATAGGGTGTAATGCGGATGAATGCAAATTTAGCATTAGTATAAATTTTAAGTGGTTACCTAAGTCTCTAGGAACAAAACTCTCTTAATGTAGAAGTCATCTTTTTAAGGTGTTTAATATAGTGGGAACACTTGAGGGCTACTTTTCCACTTATTTGATATCATTCTTCTATCCTTCATTAATAAATTAGCATGCCTAAAAAACCTTGTGCTACTTTTATTAGAACTAATCTGTAAAGTTTCCTGATTCAACTAACCATCTAAATTTTTTGTCCCATTTTAACACATTCAGTGGGTCTCAGGTGAAAATTTGATGCTTCTTCTTCTGAATTTAATGATACAGCTTCCACTGATAATGATACATGATCAAGCCTGAGCTCATGTAACGTACTTATTCAAGGCCAGTGTTCTGATATCAGTAAAACATTAAAAACAATGCATAGAGTGTAGTTTCTATGACAAAACTGGAACACAGTACATTGTGAGTAACATAATTCTTCTCTCAGTATGAGCAGATATTCTTAGTTTTCACTAATGTGCCAGTAAGTTAAAAGGGAAAAGAAATAGTAAGTTAAAAGGGAAAAGAAATAAATGAGCAGAATATTAAAGCAAAACAAAAAGCATCTCAGAATGAAAAGTGTGCATGTAAATGAAAGTATGTGATAGTGGCAGGAAGTGATTGCATCTTAAGTCCTCTGCCTTTTTTCCAGATTTTGCATTATTCTTTAAACTCTAAAATTAAAGCAATGGATCAAATAATTTTCATTAAACCAAAACAAAACCCACTGTTATTAGTTTGAGCAGATATACCATGTGGAGTTTGTTACCATTTGCTAATTTTCAATTCATTTATTAAGATCAGCTCTCATTTTTTAATTTTCAGTAATCAGTGTCACTCTAGTTATGAAAGCACCTCTACAGTCTAGACAGCACATACTCATTTATGTGATAAATAATGGATAAATACTGAGTGTGCCATTAGCCGTTAATGCAGTAGATTGATTCCCTGCAGCACACAATCTCCATCCTTGTTTTAGCACTTATGCCACCTGTCTGTTGCACTTACTGTATGATGCTTCAATAACGTGAATGGGGTTCCCTGATCATTCTTAATTTAGCTCATTTTATCATCTCATAAGTAGGCTGGCATTGCTCTGACAGATGTGCAAAACAAAAGGTGCCTCACTACTTACTACCTTTATGATCACTGATATTACCCTGCCCAATGTTTTTAGCACAATGCAGATTGCATGTGGGTGACTGGATAGAATCAGTAGACCTGTTTTCTTTCCACAGATTTCCATTTTAACATAGCACTACTGCTTTAGCTATGTGGCTTAGACAGTTTACTTCAAATCCCTGCTCCCATTTCCTTCAGCTATAGGAACAGGGATCCAAAAGGAATGAAATCAAATACACAGATATCCATAAGTCACCAGGGCAGGTTGGCATTCAACCAAGATTTTGAAGAAACTCAAATGTGAAGTTGCAGAACTTCTGGCCAAATTGTCTCACAAATCTATAGAAACAGCCACTATGCAGACTGCCAGTGAAACACCTACAGGTAGAAATTTGTGATTGTAATTCATCAATACATAAGGAAGATTATATACTGATCAACTATATTTATGTATAGATTTGTTACAAATACATGTCTGTGGTTCAGTGAAATAAATTTCTTCAGTTGTAGGTTCTATTAGTCTAATTAAGAATTTATTTGTCCTTACATAATGCCTTTGTTTTTACTTTGATGTTTCTAAGATCCTATTTACTTTTGATAGCCCATTGCATTTAATCTTTTTACGGGTAATACAATATTCAAGTCCTGCTATCCTGTTTTGCATGGTTCCCCCAGTTCCTGGTGTTCAAAGTGAGAGGTCTGTGGCTGCAAGTGGATAGCAAATTGCCATCGAACTGTTGGTCTGTAAGGGAATATGCAAATAACTTAAATGTGAAAACCTTTTTTTATTTGACCTGAAACATTATACTGTGGGAAATATGGGGGAGAGAGAGCAGAGGAAAGAAAGGGTAACATTTTTCCCCAGATAATCCGTGAGTTAAAGAAATCACAAAGTATATGAGAAAGTTTGTTTTAGTTCTGCCCAGTAGCAGAACAGACTATAATCTGCAACTTCCACTTCTTGTTCTCTCCAACATCATAGAAGATATGCTTGGGTGGGGAAGGGTTCTAATTGTTTTTGGTGGATGTATATTTTGCATAAATAACAAAATACTTTATTTTGGAGATTAATGTTCAGGTTTCATCTCTGAAGCAGGACTGAGGGTTTATTGTGATCTTGGCTGCTGACAGCTTGTTTTATGCAAAGGAAAAAGTGTCACCTGTAGAAAATTTAACTATCCTATAACTTAGCCTTTAAGGTGCTCATGTGATGACAGTGAGGGAGCAAGTGTGAATCTGCTCTCTGCTTCATGCCATGTAAGTCATGCTGGTCACTTGCATTAAGCCTGAGAGCAAAGATTTGGGTTCCCATTAGTAATAATGTTTTTCCTTGGTTAAGAGGAGTCCTCAGACATGGCCAGGGGAATTGATACTTGACACTATCTCCTCCCCTGGTAACAAAAACCTCCTTGTCCACAGAACGTTTCCCTTCTCATGAAAATATAGACTGGATTAACTGGAAAATAAGCCACATCAAGGCTGTTGACAGGACTAGGAGCAAAACTTCTGTCTGTTCAGATGAGCCAGAAGGTCCCTGGTCTGGTTGCAGCAAGGTTCTGCAAAAGATGTTTCCTCACCATCAGGTCAGGCCTGTGTCCAGCTGGCTGGGTCTGCCCCAGCCAAGATTCCTACTCCCTGAACCATGGTCCTGCATGCCTGGCTGGAAGCCTGGCTTCCCCTAGAGCAGCTCCTCTTCCCTGGGAATCTGGGCTTGGGGTGAGCCTCAGAGTAAGTCACAGGAGTCAGGACCCCATCTGCAGTAAACCAGGAGAAAGCCAGTGGTCCCACTGTCCCCTCGGCTTTCTCCCTTTCTTTCAGGAGGGAAAGAGGTGCAGGACTACACTGAGCCACAGCTCACAGGGTTCGTGCTCAGCCTCACAGAAACCTCACTGAAGGAAACCAGAGAACATATTTAGCTTTGCTGCATGGATCATAAAGCATATTTAAATAATGTAATTCAGTTGCTCATTGAATATGCTTTTGCTTTAAAAGAAGACTAAAAGAGGAACAGTAAATGAAGTAGGCATGTCTCTGTCTTTATAGATGCATAAACTGCTTTGACTGTAGGTGAAAACATAGCCAAAAAAGATCAGAATGCAAGCCCGTTCAGTTTAACCAATGAAAACTGTTTCTTCAAAGGACTGTCAGAAAAGGATTCACTCCTGTTTAATCTATTCATTTTGTGGGAGAAAGCTACATCTCTTATTCTCAAATTAAATTTATTTACCCATGCACAAGGGAAAAACAGTGAGCCTGACAGATGCCCTGTGATTTAAAATTCGGTAGATTTTGCTTCTGATCCATTAGGTTATTTCCTTCTTGAATTTCAAAGACTTTTAAGCAACTGAGTCATGCTACGTTGGAAAATCACACAAAACAATCTGACTGTTAGACGAATGATTGTTATGGCTGAACCTTGGAAAAAGGAGTAAGAGGCCAGCTTAAAATACTAGGCGTATCTTACTGTCAGCTTTATAACACTGAGCTATGTTCACTCTACTTCTCTTGGCAGGTTTTTGCATTCAGGAGAGCAAAGTCGTTTCAGGCTGAAAAATAACAACAACTATTCATGTCCTTCAAATAACACATCCCATGTATCTTTACTGTCAACTAATCTGATTTGTGTATATAAGTTATTGCCCTGTCAGTTTGTCAGAAAGGACCCAGTCATATATTGTCTTACTTCAGGGGAAAATCACAATGGCCTCAAGAAGAAACTTGTGCTGATTACCAAGATGGGGCAGATAACAGAAAAATGGAAGCAATAGGAAAACAAAAGCAACACAGTCCCCTTCTTCCCATGCCAGCCCATCAGTGCTGCAACTTAGATTTTCCCAGTAGACTCCTGATATTCTGTGAACTGGAGTATTTGTTCTGGTCCCTTGCCCATAATCCCACCAATGGAGTATGTTATTGGACTGAAACCGGGGCCCAGTTAAGCTTGATGCTGATCCTACCACATTCATTTCCAATGGCATTTAAAAAGTTCAAGGCAGTGATAAAAATCTCCCAAAAGTGGGATTCAAACAGCTTATCTCACCTTTGTCCCTGTGAAAGCATGGCTCTACTGCATGAGGAAGAGCGCTGGGAAATAATTTTTTATATCTATATATCTCAAAATATATATGGAATGCAATCGCTGACAATGACAGCAATTGCTTAACATCTGACTTCTGATAAATAGAATCAAGTTCTTGATTCTACTTGCTGTCCTATAGACAAACCCCATCAAAATGTGTGGTGGGAATGTACCAAAAGGGAGGACATTGTATCTACTCCACAAAAAAGGTCACAGAAAGCACCAGGGAGGTCTGCTCTTCCTGATTTTCTTGCCTGCCAGTGCAAAATGAAGGAATAATCTTTCACCTTCCCCTTCCCATCTGTAAAAGAGGTCTATTTTCTTGCTTATACAGGAGAGAATAACCTTTTTAGCAGCAGTCACATGCTACAGCAAGGGTAACTGCAATAAAGAGACAGCCTCCATTGGCAAAGTCTTTGGGGGAGCCTGGAGTTCTCTTTTAACTGCCTCCTACATTTTACCATGCATTACATATACATATACACAATATTTAGCAAATGTAGCATTTACAAGAAATAGCAGGCTTTTAAAATAGTCAGACAAATAATTTAAAATTAACAGACAAAAAACCGTACCCATGTCCTTAGCAAGATAAGTTACGCATTTCTGTTAAGTAGTTAAAACTCCCTACCTCTCTTCTTAAAATTCTCCTTAGTAAATCTGTGACTTTATTCTGTCACTTCTAAATAGCTAAAGTATTTTTTGAGGAGCAGTCTCCATCCTAGTCTGTCCCAACAGACTAGCACACCCATGTGCTATGCTCAGCCAGTGCTAGCAGGGCTCCAACTCTGTGGGAACAATGAGAACACGTTAGTCTTGTCATCTGGAATATCCATTTAGCATCCTGGTTTTTTTCAAGTATTTTATGTTTTGTCTTCATTGCTGTTTTCTCCAACATAAATCCTCTAAAATCTGAAGGAAAAAATACATAGTTAGGTTTCACATTGATCAGGGATTATCGGACTGATGGAACTGTGATATGGTAGAAAATGCCTTTTAGCCACTAAAGAGAGAAAAAAATATTTATCACAGAGCCTATGAAAACATTCTAACTATTCTAAAATGTTTAGCTGTTCTACATGTTATGAAAGTCCATTTATCAGAGTTATAAATAACAGTACAGCCCACTAAAAGTCAGATTAATGCATAGCAATCCCAAAAGCATTCCATCAAGGAGTACAGTCATTTGAGTAGATAGCTTTAGTCAGTTTATTACTAACTTGATTGGACACTCAAGATACTTATAATGGATTTAATTTGGTAATAATAACATATTGCTTATTCTAATGGTGCTATCCAGATTAACAGGTTTTAAATGATTACTGCTATTTTATTGTCTCATCCTGGCTAATGAACTAGTCTATATCTGCACTGTACATTGTATGATAGGGACCAATAACTTAAACAGTATCATACAGTGGTATCAGTGTGGGACATCTGAACATTTTTTTCCTTATACATTGAAAGGTAAAGTTGAAATTTATGAAAGAGAAGTGCTGTCCATTTTTAATGTGTGCAACAGAAGCTGTAAATAGCTGACAGAACACTGGGAAATTGGTTTCAATGCCTCACCACTCCTCACTCAAACCATCTGTCAGGCACTTCTTCAGTAAAAAAAAAAAAAACAAACCACAATTTTTAGAAATGTTTGTTCTGCAAATGCAAATTAATACTTTTAGATTTCTTTCAAGTCACGTAGATGGATATGTATCCTACAACATGTCTGCATGGAGACATGGTGCCTATTTACTACTTCAGAAGAAGGTTGTGAGGGCCCAGGCAGGCCGTCCAAGATAGGTTTGAATTCTCTGTTTAGCTTTGCTAAAAGAGGAGTGGAGCAACTGAGGACACAAAGGGTGTCTTCAGCTTGTGTCCAGCTCACTTGCATGCGCAGAAAAAGCCACTCTTGCCCTCTCTCCACCTGCTCCTGTCCTGTCCTCCAGCCCCCATTCCAAGTGCATTGCTGATGCTGCTGACAGTGCAGCTCTCACAAATACTAGTGCCAGGAGAGGAGAGGTGGTGGAACAACAGGGCTTGGGACATCGGGAAGGGGAGGTTCACATCTCTCAGTCACACCATGGACTTATATCACTTTAAGCAGCTTGCAAAACTTCTCTGCAGAGCCCCAGCTCAGCAAGATGCTCAAATATGTGCCTAACTTGAGGCACACAGGCTATTGGTAAGAAAATACTGAAGCATATGCTTTATTTTTAAACACATTATTAAGAGCTTCCTGAATTGAGATAATTTCCTTCTCAGTACTTCTCTTCCCATCCAGCATAACTTTATTTTTTCACTTCCTGCCAATATGTACTTCATTTCCCTCTGCACATTGCCAGCCAGCCCTCAACTTGCTGGCTGGCATCTTTTCATTCTCTTAGGTAGAGTGTGTGTGTAGTGCTGCACTATTTTGGGAAGATTAAAGATACAGGGCAATAAAGATACAAATCCTCAGGTTTTGTGGCCCTGGTTAACTGGGCCCTGGTTAACTGACTACTATAGCTATAGCTTTGTTGTTTTCTGTGTTGTATGAGTTCTGTGGAAAATTAATAGGAACCTAATTAAAAAGCCTAAATATCATTAAATAAGTTTGGATTCAGATTTCCATACCAACCTGTTCTGTTATCAGAACCTAGGGTATGGAGGAAAAATCTAGTTCTGCACCATTTCTCATTGCTGTCCTGTCTCTTGTGGCCTTGGAGAGGCAGATTAGGGATATAAAAAAGCTTGTGAGTACTGCACTGTACTCATTGTGTCAGCTAGTAGGTCCGAGACAGTGTAAGTAAAGATCCCAAACTGTAGACAAGTTAAGTTCACCAGCTACCTGATTTGTTGGCCCCAAATATTTCTTTAACCAGACAATTTTATTAATGATTGCACTAACAGTATTTCACTGAAGCCAAACTTGAAACTTTCTGTTTTATCAGTACTTAAAAGTTTGTTGGGCATTCCAAAAATGTTCTTCTTCAGCTGTGGGATCTTGAACAGTACAGAGTATGTAGGCAATATCTTGTTGTATTCATTTAAATGAGTAATACCTATCAGTCCCTGAAGTCCTGTTGGGATGATAATGGATGACCAGCACTGAAGAGGACTGGCCAATCTGTTAGGTTGGTTTCGGTGATTTTTCCCCCCACCATGAGATTCCCACTTTTTGTTGTATCTGGCTGCTAGAATATTTTTTACATTGTATCTTTTGACCAAAATTAGAGTTAAATTACACTTCAGAACATCTGTTGCCTACAGTCATCAACTGTCTTTAGCCATATTTTGGTTTGTGCTCAGAAACTGAAGATGCAATTTTGATCTTTCGAAAGAAAATAATTTCACCTAAATTATTTAACAGACCTTTACACCTACCTGCAGCAGAGAAGGTTGCTTTTTATTTATTATATGGCTGTGAGTGCCTATTGCTCACAGCACACAAGGTTAGCTGCTGCCAACTTTTCTGCGGTTTCAAAAGTTTCCGGATTGTTGAAATATAATTACAGTTTAAGTGAAGATGCCACAGAACTTTTAATTTGCTCTTTTAGTGATTTCTACAGTCCAGAGACCTTGAGCCAGGAACACTGCTGGCCATGCTGTAAGCCCAGGAGTGAATCTTTTTTTTATACATGTTGGTATCCACCAACAGACTTTCCCCAGGCTTCATGCTAATTCCTTGCCAAAACATTGTAATTGCACTGGCAATCTCCATTCTTAGTTTTAGAGTAAATATGCTTCTTAAACAGTCTGACAATGTCCTTATTGACCAAGAAGACAATTTGAGTCCTTTCCCCCTCCCCCGCCCCAAGCAGTGATTACTCATATTTATACTGAGATTACAAATGAAATTGCTGACAAACAGCATCCAATGAATGTAACCTGTTTGAATTTAATAGTGTCCACCCACTTGAAAAATCAAAAAATTCTCAAAAAGTAAGAAAACCATGTACTTGCATACTAATAGTCAACTAGAGATGCGGCTAAATTGTACACCTTCTCCTAGAGGTGTGCAGGAAATGTCACTGTCTTTGAGTAAGGGTGGAGGGCACAGGATTGTGAAGTCTAGGACACTTAAGCATTTGTTTAACTTTAAGCCCCAGAGAACATCACTGAAATCACTAGGTTTATTACTGCACTTAACAGTAATTATGCCTTTACACACCAGCTTGCCTTCAGACTTGTCTGTACTATACTGGCTGTGCAACTTTACCCAGCTCCCATTGATCGGAACCATTGTGCAGCCCTTAGTGGGTCTTAAGTGATATTAGATATTCCATTAGAGAAACATTGTTTCCATTACAGCTTACAATTTTAACATTTGAAAACTATCATTAAAATATGTAGCTTTAGAACATACTTTTTTTCATATATGTAGCAGATGGCTACTTACTGGCAACTGGTCATGTATTAATTTTTCAGAAACCTGTTTCCTGAATATGATTAATGACTCACATCTCCTTCATATCTCTTTATTCCCGATGAATGGTATATGGATTCTGAAATGCAAGACATATGCTGAACACCTAATTGGGCTGCCAAGGGCTCAAAAGTATTTTAAGTTCAAAAATTCAGGTAATACAAAGTTTGCTGCCTGGATATTTCACATTTACAAACCTGTGGTATTCAAGAAATAGAATTTATATTGATATTTTAGCTATTAGAATTGGTTATATTATAATAAATCAGTATTTTGTTGGAGATCTTTTAATGCAGTTTGGTCTTTAAAGCAGAAAATATAACGTGCTCTGCAAAGTCTCTTCCATTATGAAGAAGAAAAATAATTCAAGAATGAACTGAAACTTTGACTGAGTGCTTCTCCAAATAATCTTTGAAACTGAAAATAATTTTAAAAGCCCAAAAGTTGTCAGACATTTGCAGAAAGAGAGGTCAATTGTGACTGGAGAAAGCCCTCCAGAACAACCCACCATTAATTAGTAGGAAGATAAGAGCTGCCATTACTACAGCATGAGAACTTCACGTAATTTGTTGTCCTCAAAGTGTGGCCAGTTACATCACTTAGGGAAAAAATTTCCTCTTTTTGTCTCCTATACTTTTTCCATAATACACCCACTTCTGCCAGTCAGTGAGTGGTTTAGGGACTGACCCCGAAGCATCTGTGTATTTATAAGCTTGTTTTAATAGCCAAAAATGGACTATCTCACAGCTAATGAGATGAATCTTGTTTTCAAGACATTCATAGTCTGACACCCCACAGCATTCTTCTTCCTCAGGTCTACACTTCTACCATGTGCTGTGTTAAGCAGTGGGTTTTTTTTGCCTGTTTTAAATCTGCTAAACCTCGTCATTTTCTGGATGGGAAGGGGGCACCATATTATTTTTCAGGTTGTGCCTGAGCAGAAGAGTATTTGGTGTGTGTCACCTAGATCTATACAAGTGTAACGCTTTTTTATCCCTTTTGTTTCTGAATTACTCCCGATAATAGTGCTTTCATTGATCACTGGGCTAATAGTTTTGCAGGAATGTCTGCAATGACTTGCCAAACTTTTTTAACTGATAGTAGATATAGACATGATGGTGAGTCTAGAGTTAGATTTCTCCCTGTTTTGTGCTTGCTGACAATGAATTTTATTTCCCCTCTATGTCCTACATATGTGAAATTTTGAATGGTACTGTTTCAGGTATTACAGAGATTTTAATGTACTGTATGACAAGTTGGTTAGGACTGACAAAACTGGTAGAAACACTTCAAACTTTTATTACACACATCCTGTTAATCCATTAAGATATTTATTCTAAACCACATTGTTTTATTTCTTACATTCCAGCAGAACTTTTGATGACATTCTTACTGAGAATTATTGAGAACAATATTTCTTAGGAACAAATCAGTCCAATACAGAAGTGTGAGAAACTTTAAAGGCATATATTATCTGTTAATTTCAGTGAATCACAATTTTAGAAGTTTTGATCATCTACTGTAATGTACATAACAGAATTTAAATTGCTGACTCAAAAGTGAAAGGCTCTGATGAACCTCAATGCTGAAAATTTTTCAGTTAAGCAGTTTCACAGATAATAAAAGAAATTGGTCTTCTTAAATTATTTATTTATGATCCACTATTACAACGCTTGAAACAGCACTGACAACTGTTTCAACTTTTTTGGTAGCCAAAAGAATGCATCACTGTGCATGAATACCTCAGTGGTGTGAGACTCAGGTAATCCAAGGACCTTCTCTAGGTGTGTCAAGCAAGTTATGACAGCAAGTTATGACAACAGCTGTGTCAAGTTTGCTTTGAGCTTGTTCAGCCAAATGATTAACTGAGCAAAGTGCACCCACCATCAGAGGCAACTACTGCCTGGCAGTGAAGCTGTTCACTCATTTGTTAAAAATGCCTAACTAACACCTAAACTATAAATACTGTGTATGTCAGTACTGCCAACTCATCCACGTGTTTTACTGGTTATCTACAAATCTAATATTTTCTTACATTTGTAGAGATAATTCTTGACATTTATCTCACTTCTGGCAAAAAGTGGCGATGTAGGAGTAACACACCTGCTTTCAGACAGAAGATTTATTAAATTATGCCACTTACACATGAATTAGATGGAACCAGCCTGGATTACATTTGCTCATGTCCATATTCATGACCTTCCAGTTGCTGAGTTTACAAACTTTCATAAACCAAAAACTAATTTCTAATTCAAATCAGTAGTGTAAAGGCCTGGAAAGTTCAGAAATGGGAAAGAACTTAAGAAAGTCCAAGACATATAGAAAGTGGCTGAGGTCCTTCAGTAGGTGGCACACTTCCCTCTCGATCAGTTGCAAAGGAAAGTATTTGCACGATGCTTGGGGCGCTTGCCTGTGGGAAGATTCCAGAGATGCAAAACCAGGAAGGCAACCAATATGGTTAGGAAGGTTCCCATGACATGTGCCAGAGAAATAAAGGAGATAGGATAATATGGTCAAATTCTAGGTAGCTGCAACTTGGTTAATGCCATTTTTCTTATCCAAAGTGCCCCCTGCCATTTTGAAATGTCTTCTTTATTCTGTTGTCACTACTCACTGTTAAGAGGGGTCTGCCCCTCTGCTCTCTCCAGCCTATACATGAAATTCTCCATGCAAGAAGCACTGGAGGTTTCTTTGAATTGGAAGATGATGCAAAAGAGTTGCCTGTTTGAGAAGAACACTAAATGAAAGGCTATCAGGGCTAATGGGAATATAAATAGGTAAGCTTTTATAAATTAAGTCACTTAATAGTTCAGGTTATATATAACTCAGAAGTTGCTAAATCATGCCATGCCTTTGGCAGGCTCTTACTTCAGTTGTTCCTAGAAAAAATGGGGCAGGGTGAGGGGGAGAACTAAGTCCAGTATACAACATCTGTAGGAGCTAATACTTTATATTTAAAGAGAAATAACCAGTTCCTGGTAACGTGTTGAGTTGTCAGCAAGGCAAAATATTTTTTTCCAAATGCCTAAAAGTCTTTCAAAAGCTTAGTTGGGTTGTGATCTTAAAATGGACAATCAAAGAGAACCTGGCTATAGAACTTATAAGCTTTATTTATCTCAGATGAGAAGGGCACATAATCCCTTGCCTGAGTTTCTAGTCAGCACTGTAGATTTTCCTATTCAGCTAGTCAGTTAGCTATGAAAAAAATGAAAATGAGTAAAAGTAATCAAATTTTATTTAAAACCATTTTCCCAGGATTCATGGGCTTTAAAAAAATGTTCACATGAAAGGGCATAATTTCATAAAATTCTGCCTTTTTCATTTTTTCACCATCTTCCAAGGTCAAGTGATGACATGTTATTATCAAGCTGTTGATGCACACAGCATGTTAGTTCTGCATCTGGAAATACTTTATGTGGAGAAAATCACTTTCTTTTTCCTTTTTTTTTTTTTTTTAAGGAAATCTCAAGATAGCAGAAAAGTATTTTTCTGTCAGGAAATACAGCCATTTGTTCATTACCAGGCAAATAGGACTCTCCTTCCTTTGGGCCGTCTGCCAGAATTATTTACACAGGCTTGTTGAAGCTAACCACCTTGGCTTCGTGCTCCTTCACACCATTTGATACTGTATGAGATTGGAGCTGTTGTGGATAAAGAAGTGCTTCACTGTGACTCCTTTGTGTTCTGTGGAGGAGTCACGGGGCACACTCCCCTATGAGGAAAGATTACCCTTGTTTACGCAGGAGAATAGACAAACAATACAGCAGCCTGGATTCAAGGAACACATAGGAAGACGTATTGACAGGGTGAATGGCAGCGTCTTTTTCTCTTTTCTCATACAATAAGACAGCACTTGAGCAAAATGAAAGCAATATGTACAAATGGGAAAGTGGAATGCTCTGGCTGGAAATACAATTTATGGTATTAAATGATTAAATGATATGTGGAACTCATAGCTGCTAGTTATCTCTGAGAAGAGCTTGAGATGGTCAGTAGAAGGTAGGTATCTCTCAAAATAAAAAATCAGTTACGTGAATTAGTACTGCTCTTCGAATAGATTTTGTGATGCATTTGACATCCAAAGTAAAGCTGGAGGCAAATGCAGCCCTTTCAGTACTCTCGCCGACTCTTCTGATCCATCTCAGTTTCCCTTCTCATCCTCCTTGCTGGCCCCAGAGCCACTGGGTGTGCCCTCTCAGGCCCTCCCTGAGAGGGGACTTCCTCACTCTCGCTGGCCGTTCATCACCCAGCACCCAGCTCAGGGCCCTTCTGTCTCTGACTGAGGGGAGAAAGAGCAGGTCTTCCAAAGAGGAGAACAGAACAGAAGAGGGAGTATACCAAACTCATCCAGCATTGGAGAGCCAGCCCTGAGCATCTTGCATATTTTTCTAGTAAGCACAAAGAGCACTGAATGTAATGAGGGCATTAGAAAAGGCAGTGGTGAGGGCAAGGGCAGCAAGAGACATTGCAGTCCAGCAGTCAGAAAAATGAGAGAAGTAACACGGGAGGAAGATCCTGTGTAAATAAGGACAATGTGTTTTAAACATCATTGATAGGAAACTACTAGTACTTGTTTATTTATGAGGAAAGCCGTTCACAGGCAGTTTCCCATAGATTTTCTAACTTAATCAAACCTTAAGAAAGAGGATCTAAACAGCAAAATAACACCACTAATTTTGTTTTGCACTCCTATCCTCTGAGACTTTCAGAAAACTGGATACATTTGCTTTACACTGCTCACAGTGAAATCCATAGATAGGTGTCAATGCCTTATATAAAGGAATTGTCTCTTTTGCTGCAGTTCTATCTGTAACAACTTTGTGAAGAATAGTAATGAGCTTGTGGGTATAGGTTTGGGGACCAAGTAATTTTTTCTTAAGAAAGGATGAATTGCTTTAAAATCATTAGCTATTTTAGAAATGGTTGTTTAACATTTCAATTCAACTGCACTATTATAGAAAAATTATGTAATGCTCTCTATTATCTACTTTGAGAGCAGCACAGTTTACAAAACTGATGGATTCTGTGTGTTCTGAGATCACACCAAATTTTCAGAGTAATTTATAGCGTTTAATAATCTGTGAACATCATTGCTGAATATTATCATTCTTCATTGCGTTTGCTGTGAGCTGCAGCTGTGATGGCCAAGGTGCTTTCCAAGCAGCAAGAATGACTTCTTTTTTGATGAATCTGCAAAATCTATATTTAAATAACAGCTGTAAATCTTACATCTGAGAGCTCCCTTAGTTCTCTTCTTAGTTTGTTAGAGTGATAGCTTTATTAAATGCTGGGTGTAAACATAAAAAAAAATGATGCAAGGACATCATTATTAAGTTGTTGCCACGAGTAGGCGAGAGAAAGTGATTCAGATGTCTGATGCCTCTCTGCGGAGTCACTGGCTGGAGTTTGGGAGGAAAACTACCCCGGCGTCCCAGCTGCAGTCCCTCTGCGGGACAGTGCTCCTGCCTCATGCTCCCCGTGGGAGGGGAAAGGGGCATCGGTCCGGGATGAAGGTCAGTCTGTACACAATTACACCCATTCCCCTACAACTGTGCACAAAGGGGGAGAGGGCTGAAGGAACCGTGTGAAGACCTCCTTGCCTCTTTGGCTAGGGAGGTCTCCTCCAAGCTAAGGACCCTTGCAGCTGCAAGTTGCGCAGCTTGTCAAAACCTGCTCTGGGGCTTGAGCCAAACGAGTTTTGTACAACAGTCAGGGTATCTGAGCACAGGTGTAGCTTCACGCTCTTCCCTGGGAACACCGGAGTGCTGAAGAGTTGTAGCTCCAGCACATACCTTGTAGAGCCACTGTGAAGGAAATGGCTGTGGCTCAGATGGTGCAATACTAAGAGAATGTGGGAAAGCACATGCAGTATAGCTTCTTGAGGTAACCAACGTAATTGGAAAAAAGACTCTTATTTTGAAAGGCAATATGGAGAAACATTTTTTTACTTTGCTTTGAGACTGAATGTAAATAAACTCCTCTTTTGAACACTGAACCTTGTTGCCGTACCTTCTGGGGGCTGGTCTCTGTAACAGTAAAAATGAACTTCTGAAGTCTTGCGAGAGGGAGGAGAGAGGATGACAATGCTGGGCATACCCAAAGAAGTCAAAGGTGCTGATCAGGAGTCTGCAGCCTCCCAGAAGGGAAGATACTGGCAGCCATCATTTGGGGGCAGAGATAAATGCTGCTGTTGTAGAAGACAGCAGGATGGGAAAACCTCAATTTGAAACAAATCCTAAGCACTCCCATCTCCCATTGACATATTCTGACATGACATCAAATAAAGATCACAAGCCCAAAGTCAATATGTTTGCTCAGACAGAATAATTGCAGTCAAACAATACTTGGTGTCAGGAACGACAGTATCACTTACACCAAAATCAGGAAACCACAGACAGACATGCTCATGGACCTAACAAGGAGCAAAAACCTCTTTGTTCAGCCCACTTAGTATTGAACATGCTTGTAGGAGCAAGCCTTTCTTGTAAAAGAAGTCATAATTTATCATGAAATTATGGTCACATGATCTTGTGCCCATGTCACTTGAGAGAAACCCCAAGAAATCCCAAGACTCTCCTGCGTCTCCTGGACTGAGCGAAATAAAGCACTACGAACCTGACTCAGAGATCACCAAAGTTAACAGGGGCCAAGGACCACAGTAGGATGACAAGATTTTTATTAATAGATTCTATGCCCTTCTATGTCCCTGTATTGCCAGCTCTGAGCACTGAATTGTTATTAGTCCCTAAAAGATGCAGGAATAACTTAAATTTTTTAGCTACTCAAATTATGAAATAATGGTTTTATTTACCCTGACATCTGCCATAAGAACCACTGATTTCAGGATTTATGTATAAACTTTTTCCTTTCACCCACGAGGCTGATTTTTTTCTTGATTTCAGTCAAAAGAATAATCTCAGATGCCAGTATGACTTCCGATGTCACAGTGGCGGTGCTGCGAGTTGGCATGATTTCGAATCAACTTACAGTAGCTTGTAAAGGCGGCTGAATTTTTGGAAATTTGCTCTGAAAAGTAAGTGAAGACCTGTCAAAAACCCAGCGGGCGCCGGTGCGACGGCAAAGCCAAACCAGGCGAGGCCAGGCAAGGGACCCCCGCGCTGCCGGAGCGGCCGGGAGAGGGAACCAGCCGCTTGAGCTTCACTCTCCGAGCAGCCGTGGCAAATCTCAGGAATACAAACGCCGTTCCGCGGAACCGCGCTCAGGCTTAACTAACTCAAAGACAGTGTCAGCGGCAGGAGCCAGGGCGTGTGCCGGTGAGGGACCACGGCCAGGTCTTGCTTCGGCGAAGGTTCCGAAAACCGGCGGTGGGATGTTCCCAGGAAGCACGAGCACCGCCTCGCCCGGCCGGGAGGGTATTCCCCCTGCAGCGCCTCCGCCCCGGGGCCAGGGGTTGCTGCGGGAGAGCGGCCTCGCCGCCAGCCCCGGCCCGGCCGAACCCCACCCCGCTGCGGGCCCCCACTGGCCGCGGGCGGCCCCGTGAGCGGCGGCGGGGGGATGCGAGCC